>CAUYON010169883.1:0-11109 GCA_963573935.1 Arctocebus calabarensis
CCCGAGTAGCTGGGACTACAGGCGCCCGCCACAGCGCCCGGCTATTTTCTTGTTCTGCAGTTCGGCCGAGGCCGGGCTTGAACCCACCACCTTTGGTATATGGGGCCGGCGCCCTACTCGCTGAGCCACAGGAGCCGCCCAGGCTTTTAGTTTCTTAAGAACAGGGGACATAGTTCATTCATGGATATAATCCCAGAATTTGGGACAATTCCTGGAATACACTGAATGCTTAATAGATATATTTATTATAATTAGTTGGAATTGAATCAACAATATGGGAAATAAGGAATTACATTTTCTCAAAGCAAAGTCTTTATCATAGTAAATCTGAATGAAAAGTAGAACACAAAGTCTATGTATTAAAAAGGACAGTAATCACACATTAAGATTATCTATATTATCTGTGTATGACTGCTGTTATAGACTGAATTGTATTCCCCCCCAAATTCAAATGTTGAAGCCCTAATCCATAATGTGACTATATTTGGAAGTAGGGACTTAGAGGAAGTAATAATTAAGGTTTATCCAAAAGAATTGGTATCCTTGTAAGAAAAAGGAAAAGGATGGGCATAGTGGCTCACTTCTATAATCCCAGAACTTTGAGAGGCTGAGGCAGGAGATTATGTGAGTCCAGGAGTAGAGAAGTCAGCCAGGGAAACATAGTGAGAACTCATCTCTAATATATTTTAAAAATTAGCCAGGCCAGCTTGGCGCCTGTAGCTCAGCAGCTAGGGTGCCAGCCACATACCCTAGAGCTGGCAGGTTCAAATACAGCCCAGGCTGGCCAAATGACAATGACAACTACAACCAAAAACTAGCTGGGCATAGTGGTGGGCACCTGTTGTCCCAGCTACTTGGGAGCCTGAGGGACGAGAATCAGTTAAGCCCAAGAGTTTGAAGTTGCTGTGAGCTGTGATGCCATATCACTCTACCCAGGGCGACATAGTAAGACTATGTCTCAAAAAAAAAAAAAATTAGCCTGGCATGGTGGCACGTGCCATTGTCCTAGCTACTCAGGAAGCTAAAGTGGTGGGTTCCTTTGAGCTCTCAAATTGGAGGTTGGTGTGAGCTATGATCATGCCACCACAGTCCAGACTATACAAAAAGCAAGACCCTATCTCTAAAAAACAGTTTAAGTTTTTAAAAAAATAAAAAAATAAAATAAAAAATCAGAGGTGGGATTGCTAAAAAAATAAAAAATAAAAAAAATAAATAAACTTAAAAATAAGAATAGGAAGAGACACCAAGAGTGTGAAAGTACAGAGGAAAGACCCTGTAAGGACACAGGGAGAAGGCAGCCATGAGTAAGGCAGGAACAGAGGCCTTACCAGCAACCAACCCTGATAGCACCTTGATCTTGGACTTCCAGCCTCCAGAACTATGAGGAAATATAACACATTTTTGTTGTTTAACATTGAGTGGCTTAAACAACATCTGTTGTGGCAGTCCAAACAGACTAACAGCTATTAAGGAGTGGGTGGCACCTGTGGCTCAGTGAGTAGGGCGCTGGCCCCATATGCTGGAGGTGGCGGGTTCAAACCCAGCCCCATCCAAAAACTGCAAAAAAAAAAAAAAAAAACAGCTATTAAGGAGTAATATCACCTTAGAATGTGAAGGACAATAAGATACACACACACCATCCTTCCCTGTGTTTGGAAGGTGGCGGCTTCAAATTCCTTCTGTTTCACGTGCTATATAGGAGAAAAATATGTGCAATAAAAGTCTATGAATTTTTAATTGGTAGTGTTGTGCCCAGCTCAAGGGATCCCCCACATAAATCACCGAGAGACTGAATCCACTGCAAAAGCAAGAGGTTTATTTACAAGTCAACCCGGGCTGGGGGTCTCTCACACCTGGCCTAGCAGGAAAACGGAGAAGCCCATGGCCCGGAAAAGGAGGATGTCTTTAAGGGTACAGAAAGGAAAAAGGGACGGGGTGTGGGGTGAGCAGATAGAGGTCTAGGGGACTGAGTAATACTTGTCCTTGGCTAGTCTGGGAAGGAGCTGCTATCACTAGGGGCAGACACAAGGACGAGGGGCGGGGGAGGGATTGAGTTACTTAATGCTTTCGGTATGCATGCTGCTGCAAAATGAAGGCTGAGGAACAAGATGGAGTTAGTTTTAATAAAATGGAGTCAGCTTGGTCTTTAGAGTAAATTGTTTCTCTTTCATTCAAATAATGATCATAATTTAAAAGTCCTGGGAAAATAAATTCGCAATCATATCTTATGTAGGTAAAAACTAGGTAATCCACATTGCAAAATAAATTCACATTACATTTATGTAGGTGAAAACTAGGTAATTTGATTTTTTTTTTTTTTTTTGAGACAGAACCTCAAGCTGTCACCCTGGGTAAAGTACAGTGGCATCACAGCTCACAGCAACCTCCAATTCTTGGGCTCAAGCAAGTCTTTTGCCTCTGCCTCCCAAGTATCTGGGACTACAGGCACCCGCCACAACACCCTGCCATTTTTTGGTTGCAGCCGTCACTGGTGGCCAGTGACTGGTGGTCACTGTTGTTTGGCAAGCCGGGGCTGGATTCAAACCTGCCAGCTCAGGTGTACGTGGCTGGCGCCTTAGCCCATTGAGCCACATGCGCCAAGCCATTTGTTACATTTTCAAGTATTATGTAAACAAAAAACATTGATCTACCAGAATTTTCAAAGAAAATAATACTCTGGCAAAAGAAAATTCCCCCGTAGTAAGAAACATATGTACATATAGCCATATTCAGTGACTAAATTGTTCTTTTCTTTTCTTTTTTTTGAGACAGAGTCTCACTTTGTTGCCCTCTGTATTGTGCCATGGCATCACAGTCCACAGCAACCTCCAGCTCTTGGACTTAGGTAATTCTCTTGCCTCAGCCTCCTGAGTAGCTGGGACTACAGGCACCTGCCACAATGCCCGGCTGTTTTTTATTGCATTTTGGCCGGGGCTGGGTTTGAACCTGCCACACTCAGTATATGCGGCTGGCATCCTACTCACTGAGCCACAGGCACTGCTGTAAATTGTGTTTTTCTAAGCAGTGGAGTTAACTTTAACCTATTGTTTATTAAGAATTACATAAGAGTGTGGCACCTGTAGCTCATTTGGTAGGGCGCCAGCCACATGCACTGGGGGTAGCAGGTTCGAGCCTAGCCCGGGCCAGCTAAAACAACAATGACAACTGCAAAAAAAACAAAAAATAGCTTGGCATTGTGGTGGGCGCCTGTGGCTCAATGAGCTACTTGGGAGGCTGAGGCAAGAGAATTGCTTCAGCCCAAGAGTTTGAGGTTGCTGTGAGCTGTGATGCGACAGCACTCCAGGAGGGTGACATAGTGAGACTCTGTCTCAAAAAAAGAAGAATTGCATAAGAAAATTTCTTACTTATTTTCCACATTCTGTTTGGTAAAGTGTAGTGTAGCATGTAGCAATAGAAAATAAAAATATAATCCTGGGATGCATTTGCAACCAATTCACAGAGCTGTGGCATCAGCTTTCAGAAGAGCATTTAAACACTGCCACATGCCGTTCATCAGGTGAGTACAAAGTTCTCCCCCTGGGTGTCCATGGAAGTCTATCACAAGTACTACCAGATTCACAGAGCTATTGATGTTAAAAGCAGCCAAAGGCGTTAAAAAAGGGAAGCATAGGCTCGGCGCCTGTGGCTCAATGGGCTAAGGTGCCAGCCACATATACCTGACCTAGCAGGTTTGAATACAGCCTGGGCCCGCCCAAAAACAATGACGGCTGCAACCAAAAAATAGCCAGGCATTGTGGTGGGTGCCTGTATCCCCAGCTACTTGGGAGGAATCGCTTGAGCTCAGGAGTTGGAGGTTGCTATGAGCTGTGATTGCCATAGCACTCTACCCAGGTGAGCAGCTTGAGGCTCTGTCTCAAAAAATAATAAATAAGGGAAGCATGAAAATCTTGGGATTCTAATAGTATATTCTAATTAAGATTCCAAGAAGCACATAATTGTAGTTGTGTCAAAGCAGTCCCCATGGGCACTGTTACCTGCTTAGAAAAGTACAAGCCCTGGGTGGTGCCTGTGGCTCAGTGAGTAGGACACCAGCCCCATATACTGAGGGTGGCAGGTTCGAACCCGGCCCTGGCCCCAGCCCCAGCCAAACTGCAACAAAAAAATAGCTGGGCGTTGTGGTGGGTGCCTGTAGTCCCAGTTACTTAGAAGGCTGAGGCAAGAGGATTGCTTAAGCCCAAGAGTTGGAGATTACTGTGGGCCGTGACACCGCGGCACTCTACCGAGGGTGACAAAGTGATACTGTCTAGAAAAAAAAAAAGAGCAGAAGCCCTACCAGAAAGATTTTATAGGTAATGTATTAAACTTATTAATGTGTTCGAATTATTTTTACTTTACACATTTTATAAAATTGTATTTTTACCAGTGCTTATTTTATGTGATGCTATATAGCACCAAGTTCTCTAAAAGAACTGGTTTAAATAAAAATATGTCTGCCCCTTCAGAAAATTGTACCATCCAGATGACTATGATGTACTTTGAGGTAGGAAAATTTAGCTTTGTTTCTCCTATAACTGTTAAAAGGGGTGAAGTTGTGGAAATTAAATATTTTGAATAAACAGATGAATAATCAGTCATATTAAAAATTTTAGAGATTTCAAGAGAATGAATACCAGATTCTTTTTTATTTATTTATTTATTTTGAGACAGAGCCTCAAGCTGTCACGCTGGATAGAGTGCTATAGACATCACAGCTCACAGCAACCTCCAATTCCTGGGCTCAAGCGAATCTCCTGCCTCTCCCTCCCAAGTAGCTGGGACTACAGGTGCCTGCCACAAGGTCCGGCCATTTTTTGGTTGCAGCCGTCATTGTTGTTTGGCAGGACTGGCTGGATTCGAACCTGCCAGCTCAGGTGTATGTGGCTGGTGCCTTAGCCCGTTGAACCACATGCGCCAAGCCTTTTTTTTTTTTTTTTTTGAGATAGAGCCTCAAGCTGTCTCCCTGGGTAGAGAGGTGTGGCGTCGCAGCTCACAGCAACCTCCAACTCCTGGGCTCAAGCGAGTCTCCTGCCTCCGCCTCCCAAGTAGCTGGGATTACAGGCGCCTGCTACAATGCCTGGCTATTTTTTGGTTGCAGTCGTCGTTGTTTGGCGGGCTTGGGCTGGATTCAAACTCGCCAGCTCAGGTGTACGTGGCTGGCACCTTAGCTGCTTTAGCCACAGGTGCCGAGCCAAGACCTGTGGCTGTTTTGCTGTTTTGTTTTCTTGTCTGTAACTGGGGGAAAGTAAGGCAGACTGATGGGGTGCAACACCACACCAGGCTCCACACTAACTGCTTGGCACAGTTGGACATGCTCATATTTGGCCGTTCGTTGGTTTCATATTGCTTTGGATCTCTGACTGCATCTATCTGGAGCCACTTTGGAGGTTATGTTGCTAAGGAAAGAGCCTAGTATGCCCTGGAATTGCTGTATTTTTCCAGAATGCTTTCATCTTTTTTGGAGGACTGCTTTTTAAGTTTGGCTGCACTGAAGATTTATGGCAGTGAAAACATCTGATTTTATAGGGCACAGCAATTTTTTTTTAAGTGCTTGCTTCCAATCTTTTGTAATGCCCTTTTCTAAACTTATTTCTGACTGTTGTCTCAACTTAAAGTTGAATAATACTAAAAATCATGAGAACTCCTTATTTAAACAACAAGAAATCTATCATGGTAAGCAGTTGGTTAACTTATAAAATGTTAAAAAAGATAACCACTAATAGTGATGAAGAAACACTGTAGAACCTCTGCGTTCTACAGTGGGGAAGATACTTAATCAAGCTAGCAAAATAAAATGGGAAAAAGTGAAAAAAGCAAAGAATAATAAATAATAGACACTAACGAAAAGGGTAAAGTCCACAATGCAGTTATTTCAATAAATGTAAAATGGTTGAAATTACCTATCAAGGAAAAAAAAACTTTATATTGAGTGTAAAAACTCAGGTGCTATTTTCCCGTTGAAACACTTAAAGTGAACATATAACAATTATCATTAAGATATTTCCAAATATATTAACACCTAGAAAGATTCATGCAGATGTGCATGAAAAAGTTATAAAATTCTAGTGCGTGTATGTTTCCTATTGCCATGGTAACAAATAACTCTGATCTTAGTGGCTTAAAGCAAATGAAATTGATTACCTTACAGTTCAGTAGGTGAGAAGTCTCACTGGGTTAAACTCAAGGTATTAGCAGAACTTTGTTCCTTTTTGGATACCCTAGAGGAGAATCCCCAACAGTTGCTAATTCAGGTATTGGTAAAATTCAGTGCTATGTTTCCTAGAGGCTTCTCTCTCCCCATAGCCTGTTACACTTCAGAAGCAGTAGTTCTTCTGAATTGCATGGAATTCTTATCCTCTAAATCTCTCCTGTGATTACATTCAAGAAGATAACCTTATCTTCAGGTCCTTAACCTTAATTATATCTGCAAAATTCTTTTTGCTATATTAAGGTAACATACTCATAGGTTCCAGGAAATTAGTGACCTAATGGATAGCTTTGGGGGGACATTAGTCTGTCACAGTGAAGACCATAAATTCAAATGGCACATTTAAAACTTAAGTGTCTGCTCGGCACCTGTGGCTCAAGCGGCTGAGACGCCAGCCACATACATACCTGAGCTGGCAGTTTGAATCCAGCCCAGGCCTGCCAAACAACAATGATGGCTGCAACCAAAAAATGGCCAGGGGTTGTGGCGGTTGCCTGTAGTCCCAGCTATTTGGGAGGCGGAGGCAGGAGACTAGCTGGAGCCCAGGAATTGGAGGTTGCTGTGAACTGTGATGCCACAGGACTCTATCCAGGGTGACAGCTTGAGGCTTTGTCTCAAAAAAAAAAAAAAATTAAATTAATAAAAAAAAAGAAGATTCACAATTGTAAGGATGTCATTTCTGCCTAAATTAGCCTACAAATTTGGTGCTAGATATTCTAATGATAATTGAAATTTAATTTTTTCATGAAGTGAGTGGATAAATGTTGATAAGATTATACAGGGTGTTCCCCAGGGTCACCATAAATAGGAAAAATTAACAAACTCATATTTTTTATATACTTTACATATATGAACATGTTAAGAAATATTTTGTAAAATTTTATAATGAATATTTTGTAACTAAAAGTACGTTTAGCTATAATTTCTCATTTTCCCTATGTATGTATGTATGTATGTATGGTGACCTTTAGGACACTCTGTATTGAGAAATAAAGGAACACATTGGCCCTGGACGGTGGCTCCTGCCAATAATCCTACCACTCAGGGAGGCTGAGGGAGGTGGATTTGAGACCAGCCTGAGCAAGAGCCAGACCCAGGTCTCTAAAAATAGCTGGCGTGGTAGCTGGCGCCTGTGGTCCCAGCTATTTGAGAGCCTGAGGCAAGAGATTGCTTGTGACTACGAGTTTGAAGTTGCTGTGAGCTATGACATTACCGCACTCTACGGAGGGTGCCAAATAAGACTTTGTCTCAAAAAAAAAAAAAGGAAGAAAGAAAGGAACACAACATCCTTCGCAGACTTTTAACTCAGGAAGTCTGTGGAAGTTCCCCCAGATGAATACACCAGCATTCTGCCCAAGGGCACAGTAATGTTTCCCATCGTATTTCTAATATCCTGTTTTAATCCAGGATTTCTCTGGCCACCCCTTTTTTAGACCCACATTTGACCAATGTATGAACAGTCCACAGAGATTTCTACCACACTTCCTTTATTCATAACTAAGCTTAAAACTGCATTGTAAACATAGTTTCACTTTATTTTCCCAACACACCAAATTACCCTTGTCAAATGTGCAACCCATGTTATTTTCATTCTTATCACACAGGTTAATGAGAACTTGCAGCAGAAGTTCCTGGTGGGCACTGCATGTTATATTTATTAAGATAGCATTTAGAAAAGAAACATTTAGAAACTTAAGAACTACTTCCATCTTGGCACTGCATGTTATATTTATTAAGATAGCATTTAAAAAAGAAACATTTAGAAACTTAAGAACTACTTCTATCTTGACACCTCCATCCTTGGATGGTACCGTGCAAGGTGAGCAAGTATGGTGGGGAATGTAGGTGGGTGCAGATGTCAAAGGATTTTATTCCCCCTATTTTTGTGCAATTTGGGGTTTTAAGGTGACAATAACTGGGAATGAGTGAATTTGTGTCTCCCTCTAAACTTTAGAGTCTAAAGAAAGCAGCTTTTGTAAAACTACACTTGCAAAGAAGTGCATATAAAGACCAACTTTCCTAGCAGAAGTGGTTCCTTCACTCAATGCAAAGTTAATTAACCCGCATTTTTCAAGGCAACTGTCAGGCTTTATTACAATAAAAGTGTTTGAGATATTCTATTCGTAAATCCCCGGAAATGTCACTTTTGTTTAATGTCCTACACCAAGCACGCTGTCTTTGGAGTATATTATTTCAGACACCATTCTAACCTCCAAGATTAAGGAGGTGTGCATTTCTTTGTATTTTCTCTCTACCTTAATTACCTTTATTAGCCAAAACAGGGAAGTAAGGAACCTTTTCTAAGTTACCATTGCGTTTTCAGTGATCCTGGGATCACCGGGGAGGGGACAGCGTGCTCTCCTCCCAACTCGTCCCGCAGCCTGGCGGGGTCTGGACATTGTCGCCCTCTCCCGCAGCCAGACATAGGACAGAAGGAAGTGTCCACTGAGGCACAGCCCGAGTCCGCGGCTTCCGGGAGAGTGGAGGCAATGACCTTGTCGGTTTATCAGTTTGTCAGTCTCAGGTCTGAAGTCTGGCCAGCCTGTGGCCTTTCCTCCTCTACCTCCACTAACTGCCTGGCACTTAAGCCCGCACCTGCCAGTGTAGTCGAAGCAAAGCCCGCTGTCGGGGGCCGGGAGGGGGAGGAAAGCCCGCTGTCGCTCGCGCGGGGCTGGGATATTAAGTTTCCTGTGCGACACGCAGCCGCACCCACTTCTCAGAGAAGAGAAAAAAAAAAAAAAAGCCACAGAAGCAAACACTCGGATTTAGGAGCACTACGCCCCACTCCCCCGGCCCTTTCGGGCCCAGGCGCGCATGCGCATTCTGGAGGCATTTGTGCGGGGGCGGAGCGTGGAGCCCGGAGAGGGAGGAGGCAGAGCGGCGGTTGGACCAGAGGATAGCCACGCCCACCACGCTAACGTCTTTGCGCATGCGCTGGGTTCGCCTTCTAGTACTTTCGATGCGTCCGTAGACGTCCGTCTCAGTTCGCGTCCGGACGCTGGAGGCGAAGGTGTTTGTGATCTTGGAGCGTGGCTCATAAAGTTTCTCTTCGTCCCAAACTTTGAAAGGAAGACGTCCGTTGACCCTTTCTGTCTTTAGCGAGACGCCTACAGTCTGTGGTGAGCGTTCTGGTGCCGGGTCTGTTGCGCGGTCCTCGCAGAAGGGAGTGGTGGGAGACGTGCCAGGCCCAGCCCGGCGGGAGGGCGGCCTCCACGGCGCTCGGTGCCCTCCTGGCTCTGCCCCCCGGGGGACGCCTGCCCAGCACCCTCTGCCGGGGCTGACGGCCTTTCCTCTCCTTTTTGTCCTTAGTCTCTGGAAGTGCCTTTTTGAAGAACAGGAGGGCTGCTGCTGCGGGTAGGATGTCCAACTACGTGAACGACATGTGGCCGGACTCGCCGCAGGAGGATTCCCCCCCGTCGTCGCGGTCGGGCGATTCCAGCCGCCTGTCGTCGCGGTCTCGGAGCCGCTCCTCCTCCAGAAGCTCCCGCTTTTACTCGCGGGGCTCGAGTCCCTCGTCGTCCAGAACCTCCAGCCGGTCCAGGAGGAGGAGCAGGTCCCGCTCTCGTTCGAGAAGGCGCCACCAGCGCAAGTACAGGCGCTACTCCAGGTCTTACTCGCGGAGCCGCTCGCGGTCCCGCCGCCGCCGGTACCGAGACAGGCGCTACGAGCCGTCCCGGAGGTACCACGGGTCTCCCTCGCGGTGCCGCTCGCGGAGCCGGTCTCGCTCCCGCTCCCGGGGGAGGTCGCACTACCGAAAGGCCTACGCGGTCACGCGCGGGCGGCGCTACTACGGGTTTGGGCGCACAGTGTCCCCCGAGGAAGAGCACCGGTGGCACAGAGAGCGATCCAGAACCAGGTCTCGGAGCAGAACCCCTTTTCGTTTAAGTGAAAAAGGTGGGTGCTTTGTGAACACGCGAGCGCTCGGTTAACTTCCTCTTTTGTTCTTCGTTTTTACACATACGGTGTCAGCGTAGGAGTAGGCTGAGGAAGCTAAGTTGTGTAGTCGTAATAAGTTTCATTGGTGGTAGGAATCTTAACTTTTTTTTTTTTTTTTTTTTTTGAGACAGCCCCGGTGGTAGAATGCGTGGCGTCGTGGCTCCCAGCGACCTTACACTCTTGGGTTCAAGCGATCGTCTTGCCTTAGCCCTCCAAGTCGTTGGGACTACAGGCATGCATTACTTCACCCAACTAATTTTTCTCTTTTTAGTAAGGACGAGTTTCTAGCAATTAATTAATTGCTCTGGCTGGTCTGGAACTCCTGAGCTCAAACAGTCCTCTGCCTCACGTGAACCACGTCCTGGCAGAAATCTTTTTTGTTTGGGGAAAGGACAAGTACGTGATTCACAGCTGTCCTGTAAGTGGAGAACTGTTCTTTCTCTGAAAGATTAAAGGATTATGGGTGTTAAAGAGCTCAAGGCGAAGTAAACCTTCTTTCCTAGTGGCTGGTTGTTCTTAGTGGAGCCTTTTTAAATGTTAATTATGTTTTTTGTTGATTAGGTTTCTAAATTAATATTGAGTGGGTATAATAGATTTTCTTTTTTTATTGTCTTGAACAAAATTGGATTGTTCAATATTTTAAAGTAAATGACATGTGGTATTCTGGAATAACAACTGGATGGTAGATTAAATCCCCTTGGATTTGAATGCAGACGTAAGTAATTGATAACTGGTTCCGTGATTGTGAATTGTAATGTATTGGAAAATTCATTGAATGAAATACTGATGTTCATGGCTCGGCGCCTGTGGCTCAATGGGCTAAGGTTCCAGCCACGTACACCTGAGCTGGCGGGTTCGAATCCAGCCCCAGGACCCACCAAACAACAATGACGGCTGCAACCAAAAAATAGCCGGGCGTTGTGGCGGGCGCCTGTAGTCCCAGCTACTTGGGAGGCAGAGGCAAGAGA
>CAUYON010169885.1:0-13072 GCA_963573935.1 Arctocebus calabarensis
TCTTGGGCTTAAGTGATTCTCTTGCCTCAGCCTCCCTAGTAGCTGGGACTACAGGCGCCCGCCACAGCGCCCGGCTATTTTTTTTGTTTTGCAGTTCGGCCAAGGCCGGGCTTGAACCCGCCACCTTCGGTATATGGGGCCAGCACCCTACTTGCTGAGCCACAGGAGCCGCCCCCAGAAAGTGGCTATTTTTTATATTAGGCTTTATAGATTTTTCTCTAGACATTAAAGTATCACTATCAGGCTCCTTCATTGAAGCAACAACAACTTAAACGTTAGATGTTTTTAAATAAAAGAATAAATAATAAGCTAAATCACTTGCTCACATACATGAAAAATCCAGAGGTAGGTTCAATTTCAGTCTTCTACAGGTCGCCAGCCAGGTTTTTTTGTTTGTTTGTTTGTTTGTTTTAAATAAGCTCTACCTAATAATTCCTTGGGAGAGTCCTTAGGTTTTTCTAACATCTGCAAACAAGGATAATTTGACTTCTTCCTTTCCAGGTTGGATGCCTTTCATTTTCTTCTCTTCTTTAATTGCTGTGGATAGAACTTCAATTAATACACTGAATAAGAGTTGTGAATGTGGGCATCCTTATCTTGTTCCAGATCTTAGTGGAAATGCTTTCCATCTTATTCTATACAGTCTGACAGTAGTTGTGGGTCTGTCATGTATGACTTTGTCATGTGGTAAGTCCCTTCTATACTCAATTTTTTAAGAGTTTTTATCACTAAGGAGTTTTGAAATTTTATACTTTTTAGCATCAAATGAAATTATCATACAGTTCTTGTTTTTCATTCTATTGACATAATATCAGATGTATTGATTTGTGTATATTGAACTATCCTTGCATTCCTGGGATGAATCCCACTTGATCATGGTGAATACCTTTTAAACTTGTTTTTGAATTCCGTTTGCTTGTATTTTGTTGATGACATTTGCATATATGCTCATCAAAGGTATCAGCTTGTAGTTCTCCTTTTTGTGTTTGTGTCTTTCTCTGGTTTTGGTATCAGGATAATACTGGCCTATAGAATGAATTCAAAAGTATTTTCACCTCTTTGATTTTTTGGAGTAGTTAGAATAAGCTTGATATCAATCTTTAAATTAGTTTGGTTTTGGTGGAATTCAGTAGTGAAGCCATTAGGTCCTTGGCTTTTCTGTGATGGGAGATTTTTATTTTTATTATTGCTTTTTATCTCATTACTTGTATTCATTTATTCAGGTTGTAAGTTTCTTCATGGTTTATGTATTCATTTTTTTTCTAGGTTATCCCATTTATTGTCATATAGTTGCTCATAATAATCAATAACAATCCTTTGAATTTCTTTGTCATCCCTCTGCTTTTAGATTTTTCTTGTTTTAACTTACATTTTTATACTCTATCTTATAAAGTTGCTGTAGTCATTATTTTTGACAGACTTGTCTTTTAGTCTTCTAACTTAATTTTCCTCTTGATTTGTTGAAATTCATGCAGTAAAACAATTTTCTGTATTTTTTTAGAAATTTATTAAATGTTGAAGGTGGTAAAAATAAACAGAAATAATGTATTATGAAGTATATTCCATTCAATTATTTATAGAATTTTTAAATTTTATGGATACTTATAATCTCAGCAGTATATTTACTTTTAAAATGATTATAGCACAAACTCATTTACCACAAGGAATTTTTTAAAAATATATTCAGGTTGGCAGAACGGCATTTATTATTCTCTATGCTACTTCTTATTGACTGTCAGGGACACTTTTTATATACAATTTTCTTGAATTCCCTTTACTATTTTGATAGCACTTCCCTTAGAGGGAAGTAATTAGTTAAGATATTAAACAATTTTATTTATTTTCATATGTATATCATTAACTTTATAAAATAATGCTATAAACCATGGAAATAAAGTTTAACTTTTTCAGCTATCTACAATTTTCATTTTTATAAATGATTAATGAATAAATTTAACAAATATTGAGAAAACATTTTTGAAGAAAGAGCATTTATTAAATGACATAAATATAAAATGCATTTCCAGACACACACACACATATATGTAACATATGTATGTGTGTGCATGTGTGTGTACACTCTCACTCCATTAAATGTTTCTTTTGCTGTCTCATCTTGAGTACAGGATATCCCTGAATGCAATGTGTCTACTTTTTCTGTATATATAAGTGATTATCATAAAACAAGGAATAATCTTCCTCCCCACAAGAAGATATTTGGCAATACCTGGAGATATTGTGGTTTTTCCAACCAGAGAAAGGGAAGATGCTCCTGAAATTCAGTGGGCATAGGACCTATACCATATAAATCTGGTTTTCTGCCAGGTATTCAACAATGAATAGTGCAGTACCCATGCAAAGAAGCATGTGGCCCAACCTGTCAGAAGTGCCAAGATTGAGAATCACTGCTATAATCTTAAGGCCACAATTTTGTTTTTGTATCCAGAATGAACTGCTATACAATGACAGTAAATGTAAAATCTAAATTATTTTCAGATTTAGAATACACAGATACTTTTTTCATATAAGTTTTGCACTATGTCTGCTTTTCCAGATAATACACTTAATACAAAATCAGAATTTTTTAATGCAACTTAAAATATATGTCAAGACAATTATAAAAGATATCCTTATCCTTTAGGTAAAAGTATTATATTTATAAAAATGGAGGCTAATAAAATAGTCAGAAAAGTGTTATACATTCCATATATTTAATACTTTGATATTTATAATAAACAATTCAGATGTTTTAATGATTCACTAACATTAGATAATTTTAAGTTACACTATACTTTCTTACGTAGAATTACAGATAAGGAAGAACTTTCTCTCCTCTCGTTGTTGTATCCAGAAAAATCTATTGTGTCTTTGAAATAAATCTATGGAATAAATCAACAAGAGAAAGACTAACAGGAGAAAAATTAGACACATTTATTATTTGCATGAAGTCATTGCAGGGGCAAAATTTAAATATTTTAAAAAGTAGTGAGATTTGGGAGTTTATTTAGCCTCCTCACAGGAAAAAAAGAGAGGGGGAAATAGGCAATTTAGGGTAATGTAAATGATGTTAGGAAAGAAGAATATGCCTTTAGAAGAGTCCATGGAAATATGATAGATTTTGACAGTTTGTCTGGATGTGGTCTCCATTTCTGTAGAAGAGAGTTAATCTTCCCTGGTTTATGAAACTCTTCAGAAGAGTTGATGATGAGTTCCATTTAGCATATCTGTCTTGTATCCAGGTATGTATTCAGGGAAAACCTTTTCTTGGATTTGCTATTTTGCAAGTATCTTTTGCTGAAAATAATCAATTCACCAAAATGGCATATCCCAAACTCTATCAATACCTGGCTGACATTAGTGACCATATTTTTCAAAAAATGATTGTAAGAAGTTAGTGTTAATTTTACACTATATGTAGAGTAAGTCAGAATAAAAATACCACATGAAATACATGATATTATTGTCATGTTATATGTATTTATACACACACACACTATCTATATCTATCTATCTATCTATATACACACACACACACACACACAGTCACTTGGTCCTGGGTTTCATTTAACATAATAATTATAATATTAATTTATATATTAATTATGTATAGTAAATGAGGATGCAATAAATTCATGATATAAGTATGTATTTTTGTTTGTTTTCTCCAATAATTCTCATTCTATTAAGAACACAGGGAATGGAATTTCAAGACACAAAAAGGATCAGATGATTCTTTTCAGACTTATTCAGCAAAGACTTCTGTGTTCACAGGACATCCCATGATGCTAGTGTCCTATGAAACACACTTTGGGAAACAATACAAGACCTAGACAGTAAGAACTTACTAATTATGCCAATAAGTTTGCAGTAAAAAATCTGTCTCTGATATATTCTCAGTTATAAGAAGAACGAAATGTATTTTTCAGAGTGCATCCTTTAACCAGTCTGAGAGAATGAAAATGTAGGTTTTAAAAGAGTAAATTATATCTTTCTTATTGGAATATTTCAAAAAAACTACTCTCAGAGTATAGAATGAGCCCATAAGAAAATAATATAAAGTGGCAAGAGAAATGAATAGAACCTTCTCTAAGAAAATAGATGAATAGCTAACAATCATATGAAAAAATGCTCATCATCCCTAATTATCAGAGAAATGCAAATCAAAATACCCTGAGATATCATGTAACCCCATCGAGCATGTCCCACATCACAAAATCTCAAAACTGCAAATGCTGGTGTGGTTGTGAAGAGAAGGGAATACTTCTACCTTGCTGGTGAGACTCCAAAGAAATACAACCTTTTTAGAAAGAAGTATGGAGAATCCTCAAAGAACTCAAACTAGACCTCTCATATCCCACAATCCCATTACTGGGCATCTACCCAGAAGAATAAAAGTTCTTTTATCACAAGGACATTTGCACTAGATTGTTTATCACAATTCAATTTACAATTGTCAAAATGTGGAAATGGCCTAAATGACCACCAACCCAAGAATGAATTAACAAGCCGTAGTATAAGTATAACATGGAATACTATTCAGCCTTTCAAAAGATGGAGACTTTACATCTTTTGTATCAAACAGGATGAAAGTGGAACACATTATTCTTAGTATGGAATCAGAAGAATGGAGCAGCAAGAATCTGATGTAATTAATTATGATATGAGGACAATTGATGACCGAGTACACCATGGGGGGAGCAGGGAGAGGGAAAGCAGGATGAAGGTTGGGAATCACGGGGTGGGACATACCTCTTGTGGATAGGTCACTATTATAAGAGAGACTTAATCTAACAAATACAATCAGTGTGACCTGCTTCTTTGTACACTCAATGAATCCCCAACAATAAATTAAATAAATAAATAAAAAGAAAAAAGTAAATTAAAATGTGCAAAGGTCAATATACTCCTCAAATTGACGTGTATTTTCTATTTTGAGAATGACCGAATTTGATTTACTACCAAGAAGTTTAAAAAAATTTTAGCATAACAAAATCATATTCTAAAATATGATTTCCTATGAAACGATATTACCTTTTTTGTTTTTACTATTTACTTCAATTCAGAGCCTATGGTATTCATAAATTTACTTTCTATATTTTGAATTTTAATTTAAATAGTACAAGGTGACTTAAGAAAGATCTTTTAGATGCATTTCATAATATCTTAGCACCTGACAAAAGTATATAAGTAGTATACCCGCTACTAAACATATTTCAGGAAAAAAGTTAAAAGACAAAAACCATCTAGAAAACCACTTACTTCATCCATTCCAAATGCAACTGATCAGCTTTTCATTTCCACTTTCATCTATGTTGGTATGTTTTCAATCATTTTTAGGGTTGAATCTACAATACATGTCACCAGGAACAAACTATCAAGATTTATACGCACTTCTTCCATGTCTGTAGCATTGTTGATAACATTAGAAAGTCTGGTTTTCAAGCTGTGTGTGTTACAGTATTTCTCATGCCACTCTCACAACATCTGGTGCCCAGTGATACTATTACACGCTAATGGGACATCTGGCTAAAGACATATACACTCATGCATTACTCTAAACAGATGAAGAAAAAAACCCATCAGACACTAAACATGAGGTTCCTGCATGAAATGACCAGGACTCTGCTCAATCAGCCTGAGAGAGGGCTATATATGAATTAAGTCTCATCTCCTATTACCAAGACATGCTAAGCTTCATGCTATATTTTAGTGCCTCAGCTCAGATCTGAAAAAGGAGCCAACAATTATGAAACACTGAAGAAAAATCTCAAATGTAACAGAAAAAATCTTGGAAACAACCATGTGATAGCAGAGATCTGAAAAATCATAATAGGTATTAGAAAGTGTAATTGATTATATTTGCCCAATAATAGCACAAGATAGGCACAAAGATAAATAACAAGAGAGACTACATAGAGAATATTAATGAACACAAGGTGTACAATATCTAAATAACAAGAAAAAAAAGAGAAAGAGAACAAAATTTAACAGGAGTCTATAACACATATAAGACAAATGTCTCAGAAGTGAAAGAGGAAGCTTTCATATTGATAAGCAAAAATCAGCACACAGAATAATTTAAAAATATACAAATTAAAAATCCTTAATTCCAAGATACAGAGATTTCAAACAAGGATTTATAAAATACTGTAAATAAGCTTGATGACAGAGAGAAGGAAAATCATTAGGAATCAAAATGTCATAGGTTTTATTCAGAGGAAAAATAGAAGATGAAAGGTGATAGGACAAATCCTTGAATGTACTTAGGAAACGTGATTTTTGCACAAAAGAAAAATATCATGCAAGGGTAAAGATAGAATAGAGACATTTCTAAATGTATGTGTATAACATCAGAATATATTATTCGCCCATGCTCCCTGTCTGAAGAAGTTCTCAGAGATTTTTATACACCAATTGAAGGAGTTTATCAGGAATAATGGTGATGCTCCACCCACGAAGGAAAATCAGGCACAGATGAGAAGGAGGTTTTCAGTGTGATGATGAGGGAAAGTTGAGGGTGGAAGATCGGATGCACAGATAGGGCATTTTGCTTTCCTCCCCAAACATTTGAGATTTCATTAATCACAGTACATAGAAAAACAATATTAGTAAACGAAAAAAATATAAACCAGGAAAAAACAGACTCAAATTGCACCAAAATGGCAATAAAATCCTCATAGACTATGTAGATGAGCTGTGAATTAAAACAAGTAATAATAACATTAAAAACCACATATGGTTTAAATTACAATTTGCATCTAATTGTAGTAAAAGTATAGCAGAAGGGAAAACACAATTTGAGACCAGGTATGTGAAAAAGGTATTTAATATCAACTCTCTACTATAGAAATGTCTGCATTAAGTCACAGACATAGAAAATAAATAATGTGCAGAATTGAAGAAGAGGAGGTAAAAGGAAAAGAGGGAGGGTGAGGTGTAATAATGGAAAGAAGAGAAGCATAAATAGATTCTTTAGAAATATAAAATTAACTGAAAACACAGAATTACCTGTGATTGATTCCTTATAGAGGATGAGATTTAGGATTAGAGAAAACTATTTTTATTTATTTTTAATTAGCCTTATCTGTTAGGCCACATATAAAAGTAAATTTTATAAAATTAAAAATTAGGGCGGTGCCTGTGGCTCCAAGGAGTAGGGCGCCAGCTCCATATGCTGGAGGTGGTGGGTTCAAACACAGCCTGAGCCAAAAGCAGCAAAAATTAAAAAAATAATATAAAATAAATAAATAAATAAAAATACAAATTAAAAATTTAAAAAATACTTGTATTCTGCTTGACTTATTTCTCATTATGGTTGTTTAAATTCCACATAAATTAAACAATTTTTTCAGATATAACTTTTGTATGATATCTACATTTATCATATAACACGGAATCAAAATAGCTAGAAGGTCTTGAATTTTCAAATTCTTATAAAACCACTACACCATGTAGGTTTGAGTAGATAACTTGAATTATCCAAATCTATTTGTACAGAGAAATTTAAATGAGAAAATGCAAAGCACTTGGATATCTATTCTGAGAACTATTTTAAGGTAAGTGAGTAAGTGCTTATCTTGTTTCATTTCACAGACTAGCATCTTTACCTTAAACTCCAAATATCCAGGCAAGTTATGTTTGGTGAATAAATATTTTGATGTATCTCAGAGAATAGTAAGCTTAAACTTCCCTTTAAAATATTCAAGATGTTCCACAATCATTTCAAAATAAAAGATACCAAAACAACCAAATAATTCACTTGATTCTGTCATTTTGAATCACAATAATAATCTGTTGATTTACTGGGTTACTTTTTTTTTTTTTTTTGCAGTTTTCTTTTTTGGCTGGGGCTGGGTTTGAACCTGCCACCTCCAGCATGTGGGGCTGGCACCCTACCCAATTGAGCCACAGGCACTGCCCTACTGTGTAACTTTGATATATAGTTTTTCAGTTACAAAATCCTTTTGAATAGCCCTACACAAATATAGAAAACAAAAAAGAGAGAGGGAAAAACACCAGAGAGAAAGATAGAAGGATCAGGACCATGAGCTAGGGCAAAGGATAGGAACTGAGCTAACAGCGTACATAAATTTTCTCAGGTGCAGGAGAGGGAAATCTCAGTTTTCAGTAGCCAGAATTAGACTTTTGCATGAAGGGAAGCTTCTTAGATCCATCTTTCATGGGGGCTTTACATAGGGAAGCAGTGAGCATCGAAGTCAATTGTATTCTTGATAACACATGTTAGAGATATTTTTCATTTTTTTTTCTTATTTTAACCTTTCTAATAGTACCTCTGAGTGAAGACTGCATAAATGCCAAGACTTAATTCTGCAGAGGTAATTTGGCAGTTGGAACAGGGGTCACGTGGTGCTGTTCTGGTTTATCATTTCCAATAAGGTGATTTAATACAGGATGCCTCTTGGAAATTTTGAGCTATCAAGAGCAGACCAATTCCTCATGCTCCTTCAGATATCAGCTGCATCAGCAGACTTTTGAAAGTACTTGAATAGCAAGGAAATCCTATTTGGCATTAGCAAGAAACCGAATACCATATAGTCGATGTTCCATGTTAAAAGATCTACATAAGCTGAAATCTGTACAGCTGAAAGAATAGCTAATGCTTTATTTTGAAAAACATAAAACGTCTCAGCTACTATATTTATGTGGATTGCATGAAATGTAGCTATAGAGTTTTTGCAGGACTAATAATAATCATGTAACACTTTATTTTAGGTTTGACCAGTTGTTCAATAAAATATATATTCAATTGAAGCTCCACATGTTTCCCTGGGAATTAGAAATAAATGGATACAATTGTAGAAGTAGTATAGGTTATGACTGTTCTTAGGTGTTCTATTTACTCAACTTCCAGCCTAATCAAGACATACAACTGGTGGAGTTCCACCAGAAAAGCTCTGCTGACTCTTCAGCCACAGACTCTTCTCACTCACCTCTTTATCTATGTTAGATTTCAGATTATTTCAAGTACTCAAATTTGTGCTTTTCTTTCCTTCTTTTGCCCTCTATTATAATTGCAGACATCACTCAGAAAGCATATTTGTGATTTGTTCTACATTGACTGGTGTTATCATTACTTTTCTTTACTAATCCTAATTTTTCATTCTTCTCAAGGTTGATCTACCATTTTTGCTAAGTGCTTTCCTCTCTTTATAATCATTTCCACACCTTTATCCTTCAATCTTCCTTTTTCTCATAAGTTGTTAAAACAACAACAAAATATCTCCATTGAAATGCTCTTATATTTTCTGGTATGTTTGACCTTCTGTTTTGAAAAAAATAAAGGAAAGGCCATCCTCTGTAGTTGTTCAGGGTGCATCTCTCCTCTTTACCAAAGATGGGGTGGCCTCTCTGGTTATCCTTCCCTGCTCCATGACTATCTGCCAGTTCTTCTCTGAATCTGTCTAAAAAGAAAATGGCAACTGCGCTAAAGCCATTAACTTTTTATCCAAGCAAATGCCAAGGAGTTTCTGAAACTCACATGCTACTTTTTCCTCACTATTTTTCAAACTGACATTTCTCTGATTGGATCTCTGGCCTTTGAATGACTTTAGTTCTGCTTCCCTAGCCGCAGGAATCTGTCTCACACTGAAAGGCCCCCTGTGGTCAGTTGAGTTTTGTTAGGTCTCTGGATAGTTTGTTTCCTTACAAAAATAATATAATTTTTGCCATGTTTCGTTTCTACATCCGTCCTTCAGCAAATGGCCTTTATCCTATAGTTTTCTTAGGTCAACAACACAATTTGTCTAGCTCTCCTGGAGATAGTTAGCTTCCTTAATTTTATTTTTTAATAATTATGTTTCTTTTTATTTTTTTCCACAATGTTTGCCTCAAGGGCATGCATCTCATTTTTACTGGTACAACATGGGTAGGCCCAGGGTTTTCTGTAATAACACTGAATCCTTGAAATGACGTAAAAACTAAGTCAATACTCCAGACTATACTCCCATTCTCCTCTGATTACGGGATAATATTTTCAGTTTGCTACTAAAATCTAAAGCAGACATTTTCACAAGCTCTCCACATACAAAGTCTTTTTAGTTCCATTGACTTCTAAAGTTCCTCAACATTACATACTCATGCATTTTAATACAGAGTACTCTATAGAATAATACAATATTAACATAGTTCCTCATATATTTCTCTCTTCTCTAACTATATATATAATATATAGTTAATTTAATGTCATTGCACTAAATTACAATAACAAAGAAATAGAAATTTAAAAAGTGAAAAATTATTCTATTTTATTTTTAATTCATATGAGAAGTAAGTTAAAAGATTATAATATATAGAATTCTTATGTATATAAAACATTTCTTTTTGAATTTATACATTTTTAAATTACCAACTGTATAATTACCATTATGCCATGACATAGTATACTAAGGTACTGATTATCTCTTAGGCATCAATGAAGATAAGAATAACTGCTCTATTAAGTTTTACAAGGCACAAATCATTTGGGATGGGTCAGCATAATATATATTGGCCTTCCCAGAGCAATCATACTATTCTTTTTGAAGAGTGATGACTCTCCAGGAACATAATTTCGGTAGGGCATGTGCTGTAATTTTTATACGTCAGATCAGCTTGCCAAATAGGCAATTTTGAAGTTACTCATCTGGATATTGTCAGATCCTCCATCTGGGGTCAGTCAAGCCACTGGCTTATTACTTATTTAAAATTTCAAGTTAAATATTAGAGAAGTCAAAGAATCCATCTTCAATATACTGATTTGGGCATGATATAATATGTTGATATCCAATTATTCTAAAACTTCTTATTTCGTCACTCAGAATTTTTGTTTTGAAATTGCTTGGTTTTTTGGAAAACAGATATGAATTCACTTTCTTTACTTACTTTTACATCTTGAAGTTCTTTATATTGGTGCTTCTATAATTTTTTTTTTTCCAAATCCAAAGGTCTTAATAGAGATTGGCTCTAAGGGAAGTATCATCACCTTGTGTTTCAGAATTTATGTGTGCAAATTCAATTAATGCTAATTATATATTCAAAGTATATCTCCTTACATTGTGCCTTTATTACCAATAACTTAATGTTCTAATTAAGAACTTAAATTTCTTAATGTTTATAACCTCAAAAATATCTTTCAATTTTCAACTACATTAATCACCAAAGCAAGGGAATAAGATGAACACATACAAAATTTTGATGAGTAACACATCAAAGTAAATTTATTAAATACAATAATTTCGAAACAGTTTGCACATGGCTTAATCTCCTAGGATCTGAAAGTTAATTTTGCACTAGAACAACCAGCATATTGATATTAGCTTTGTAGCTTCGATATTCATCCTGGAACTGATGACATGGGACATGATGACAGAGGGAAGCCCTCCACAGTGAATATCAGTTCTCATTAAACAAAATGAGAATTACATAAAAACTTTGTTTCAGACCATCTATCAGAGATTTTACACAGACATAATACTTCTCTTCATACTTTGAGTTGGAAAGAAAATGCATGAAAGCTTTAAGATAACTTAAGCTGCTGGAGACAAAGTATTACCTAGAAAATTCAAGTGTGGGTAATCTTCCCAAGGCCATCTTTTGTCTTTGGTTTTAGAGCAAGTGTGTTAGGGATATCCAACTGAGGCGCTCTGGGAGCACACAGATGATCAGTCTAGCTTTGAACGCATTGTAAGCTGACATTTCTTCTGCTGGCTTTTAATCAGTCCATTTCAATCATGTCTCATTTCTCACAAAGTAACATGTTATCACTAGTCGAACAAAATCTTTTGCTTTTTTCACCACATTTCACATAACCAAGAATTAAATAGTTCAAAGGAAAGCTTCCTTTTCATTATAGAAAGACAGTTATTGAAAAGGCCTAAAGTTTTGAGCAAAATGATATCTGAATTGAGCTAACTGGGTATTGGCAAATGATGTTTTGACATCATTAAGAGACATACAAGTTGAGGCTAAAAGGTTGACAAAAACTACAGGAGAGGTGATAAATCTGCCCCACTTCCTCTTGTCAGGAAGATTCCTGGGAAAAGAAGAGATAAATGAGTGGTAAATCTGACATTGGTAACTGGAAATTTTTAGTCTTTTTTTCTAATGTTTGCATTAGATGATTTAAAAAGACTTGAGCACCTTATTGGCTATTTCTTAAACTGTCCCTTCAGAATTCGCTTTTTTGGTCAAAAATATTTTCACACTATATACAAAAGTAGGCTATATACCAAAATGTATTTAACTCAGAGTAATAACATATGGTGAACTTAGAAAAAATAGCTCCTCTACTTATGTCCCATCTCAGCTTTTCAATTAGCTGAGACAAACATTTCTTATATTTTAAAATTCCAACCTTAGCCATCTTATATACATATGTATTCTACTTTTCTGGAGAAATAATAACTGCTCTATAATTTCCAGAATATCTGTTTAATAAACTCCCCAACTATAACTCTTTAGCTCATTGTATAGGATATTTTTTTTGAATAGTTATGTTGCTATTTAAAATGTGGGTAACAGTAGGTGCAATGTTGATCATTGTTTGTAAAATTTGGTACATGCATTATCTTATATTAAAACTTTATGAGAATTGGCTGGGAGCAGTGGCCCACACCTGTAATCCTAGGACTCTGGGAGACCAGGATAGGTTGATCGTCTGAGCTCAGGAATTTGACATCAGACTGAGTAAGAACAAAACCTCAGCTCTACTAAAATAATAGAAAAAACTAGCTGAGCATAGTGGCAAATGCCTGTGTTCCCAGCTACTCAAGAGACTGAGGCAAGGGGATTGCTCAAGTCCAGGAGTTTGAGATTACTAATAAGCTATGATACCACAGCACTCACTCAGGTGACAGACTGAGACTTTGTCTCAATAAAAATGATTTAAACAGCAATGACAGCTGCAACCAAAAAATAGTAGTAGTCCCAGCTACTTGGGAGGTGGAGGCAAGAGACTCGCTTGAGCCCAGGAATTGGAGGTTGCTGTGAGCTGTGATGCCATGGCACTCTATCCAGGATGACAGCTTGAGGCTCTGTCTCCAAAAAAAAAAGAATTCCTACAAACCAGGCGGAG
>CAUYON010169891.1:0-10975 GCA_963573935.1 Arctocebus calabarensis
TTAAAAAAAAAAAAAAAAAAAAAAAGAATGTTTTTGTATTGATTACATGTCAGAATGATATTTTGGAAATACTGAGTCAAATATTAAAATTAATTTCACTTGTCTCTTTTTCCTTTATTAGTTGAGATACCAAATAGGTACCAAATGAAATGGCGAATTTTAAATTGCCCCTGACAACCTTCATCTTAAGCATCCTTTGCCACCTCACACTCAGTGGCCTTCTCCCCTTCCTATTCCAGCTGCCACTCCCACGCCACGTCCCACGTTGCTCCACATCTGAGACAACTCACTCCAACCTCCTGTTCCCAGAGCTGACTTCCTCCCATCATCCCAGCTCTGATCCTCAAGTTCTCCCAACCTACCTGTTCTCTGTCCTCACTGTGACCTTCACAATGACTCTGGTCTTTCTTCCTACTAGTCCCCTCCTGTCTTCACTTCCTTCTCCACAGACACTACTGTCCCCTATTTTAACCACTCCACTGCCAATCCTCACTCTTTCATCTCATTCCTTAGTCTAAACCACCCAGCAAAACCCCAATGCTGGCTAATTCCAACTGAGCCCATGTGAGCGATGCTGGAGAAAATCACGACCACACAGATTAGCACCATTGCACACTCATGGTTTTCCTCCTGGGCTTCTCCTGGTCTCACAAGTAACTACTTGCAAAACCTTTCAACACTTCTCAAACCTGGTCTCCTCTTCCCCTTCGCAACAGAAAGCCTCACCTCTTACATCACAGAAATAAAAACGCCATCAGTAGGAACTCTATCCACTTCCTGCTGTGAAACTTACAAATGCACTTCTCTCCACCTGTGCTTTCTCCCACTTATAATAGGAGAATCCTTCCTCCTCCCCAAAGCTAAACCCTCTTCGTAGGCTCCATTTTCTGATGTGGTTTCCTCCTCTTTTCAGATGCCATTTTCTGGTTCACCTATACCTTTAACCCACTGGTTCATTCTCATCATTTAAATATGGCCACATTTCTACAATCTGAAAAAATTTTAAAAAACGGCCAGGCGCAGCGGCTCACATCTGTATTCCTGATAGTCTGGGAGACTAAGGGGAGAGATCACTTGAACTCAGGAGTTCAAGACCAGCCTGAGCAAGAGAGACCCTGTCTCTACTAAAAATAGAAAAATTAGCCGGGCAGCCATGGCATTGTACACCTTATAGTCCCAACTACTCAGGAAGCTGAGGCAGAAGAATTGCTTGAACATAGGAGTTTGAGGTTGCTAAGAGCTAGACTGAGGCCATAGCACTCTTGCCCGGTGACAGAGCAAGATTGTCTCAAAAAAATTTCTTTGTTTTATTTTAAAAATTAAAAAGCTTGCCAGGCACGGTGGCTCCTAGAACTCTGGCTCCTAGAACTCTGGGAGGCAGATTGCTCGAGCTCAGGAGTTCAAGACCAACATTGCCAAGAGCGAGACCCCCTCTCTAGTAAAAATAGAAAAACCGATGCAGGAGGATTGCTTGACCCCAAGAGCTTGAGGTTGCAATGAACTGTGATGATGCCAGGGCACTCTACCCAGGGCGATAGAGTGAGACTCTGTCTCCAATAAAAAAAAAGAGAAAGAAAACTTAATCAACTTCTATCCCTCTTTAGGCACCACACTCCTCCCTGTCATAGCCTGCCTTCTGTAAAGGCTTATCCTCAGAGATCCCTTCACTTCCTTTCTGGGTCACTCCTCGCCCCCTGAGAGTTGGCTTCACCCATCTCTTCTGCGCGTGTCTTCACACTCTGAGGATTTCCCAATCCTAAAGCCCAGGGATGTGCACAGGCCTTGCCCTCCTTGATCTGCCTGTAGGTTTCAACATCATGGGGGACTACTCCCTACTTTCTTCAAACACATTCTTCCCTGGTTTCTGGACCCTGATTCTCTTCTTTTCTGCTCTTCTCTTCAGTAGAAGTAAACTTCTCTCTCCCTTGGAAATAGGGGACTCAGTAAAGCATCTGCTTTCCCGTCAGGTCCCTAGATGGCTGCTCCCCAAGAGTCTTCATTTCTAATACATTGATCTTGTCCATTCCTGTGGTTTCAGCTGCCTTCTGCAAGCTGATGACTCCCAAATTTACACGCTGACACTTGTATTTTCAGCGGTCTTTAGGTATCTCTCCCCTGCCTACCTCCTAGGCACCTCAGACTCATTGTGTCCAGAAACAAACACAGCATTTCTGCAGACTTGGTGTTTTCATCTCGGAGAAAAGCGCCATCCCACCACCTGCACCAGAACTGTGTGTTCTCCCTCAGTTTCACTTTCCAACAGCCAACCAACTACTAACTCCTGTTTTTATACACTAGGACAAAATTCAGAAATTCAAATACCTCCAAGGCAAGTGTAGCTCAAGTGCGATAAAAAAAACGGCAGTTGACACTTGACCTAAAGCTGATCTAGAACACAGACTTCCTCCAAAAGAGCTGTGGTCTGGGTTCCAGGCGGGTTCTGCCATATGGAAATGCTGGCCCAGTGTGGCTGGACTTTCTAATTTTTTAAGCTACACCAGAAAAATTAATCATTAACAACCAATTCAACTGAAAATAATTATTGGGAGGGGGAGCTTTGCGATTGCTGGTGATGTTCTGTCCTTGGGTGGTGGCTGCAAAGATGTTAGATTTCATAACTATTTGTTCAATTGAACATACAAGTTTTAAGTATGTCTCTGTAAGTACAATATGTTTCATAATGAATATATTCTTTAAAAGAAAAAACTATTTTAAACAGTAAGATAGTTGTAAAAGTGGTTCAGTACAAAACTAACTTATAAAAACTAAGCTTTCGAGTGGCGCCTGTGGCTCAAGGAGTAGGGCGCCAGCCCCATATACCGAGGGTGGTGGGTTCAAACCCGGCACTGGCCAAAACTGCAAAAAAACACTAAAGCTTTCTTATATAAAAACTGTAACCAGTTAGCCATTATCATGGAGGAAAGGAGATAATGCAAATTAAAACAACAGAAATTAAATAACAAAAATAAACCAGAAATACACACACACACACATATATATGTATATATATATAATATGTGGAAAATAACTTATAGGCAAAAGGCAGGGCTTAGATTAAATTGAAAGAAAAAACATTATTCTTGGGTAGAAAGACTCAAAATCACAAAGATATTCATTCTTCTAAAGTGAACCTATAAATTTAACCCAATCTCTGTTCCTATAAAAATAGGAATGGACATATTTCTGCAACTAAACAAATTGACTCCAAAATTCTTATGGGAAATAAATATTAAAAATAGCCAGGAAACCCTGAAAAAAGAATAGTAATGAGGACAATAATTAAAACAGTTTGGTTCCTACACACGAGTAGACAGAGATACCAGAATAGTGAGTCCCAAAATAGGCACAAATATACTTTGGAATTTTTAAACTATAAAGATAGCAGTTCAATAAATGAAATTGGGTCAAGTGGTTCTAGCCATCTGGGGGAAAAAACAAAATACAAAACTCAAGCTGAATCTGCACCTCTCTTTCTACACCAAAATAAATTTCAAATAGATCAAAGCTCTAAATATAACGAATAAAATTATAAAATACCAGAAGAAAATATGGAATATTTTTAAAAATAAAAAAATCTTGAATAAAAATCACTTGAGGCTCGGAGCCTGTGGCTCAAGTGGCTAAGGCACCAGCGACATACACCTGAGCTGGCAGGCTCGAATCCAGGCCCCTGCCCGCCAAAACAACCAATGACGGCTACAACCAAAAAATGGCCGGGTGTTGTGACCGGTGCCTGTAGTCCCAGCTAATTGGGAGGCAGAGGCAGGAGACTCGCTTGAGCCCAGGAGTTGGAGGTTGCTGTGAGCTGCGATGCCACCGCACTCTATCCAGGGCGACAGCTTGAGGCTCTGTCTCAGAAAAAAAAAAATCACTTGACTTTTTTTAAATCTGTGAGATTAAAAAAAAAAAATAGTACT
This sequence comes from Arctocebus calabarensis, assembly GCA_963573935.1. Lineage (NCBI taxonomy): Eukaryota > Metazoa > Chordata > Mammalia > Primates > Lorisidae > Arctocebus > Arctocebus calabarensis. Next base: position 3,918 of record CAUYON010169891.1, read on the forward strand.
TGTTAATCACAAAGGATAAAAGCTTCCACAACCTAAAGATATACCGAAGAAATACTGCATACTGAAGACTGCTAAAATGTTGGAACTTGGAAAGAATATTGAGATGAAAATTTCAGAATTTTTTTTGGTCTGTTCTACAGGCAAGCACTGAATTCACAATATAGGAGATAATGTCACATTTCAAACTTTGCAAGAGATTACATTTTCATCTTCTTTATTGGAGAAGAATCTTCCAATGAATGAAATTATTTCCAAGTGCTCACTTATTTATAATACATACGTTAAGAGATTGGTGGTGGGGTGGGGGGAATGCTGTTTTTTTCAAACCTTGATGATTTCCACTAAACTATGTGGGCTATTTTTCTTGCAAGTGACATTTCTTCAAAGCGAGTAAGCCTCTCACAAAAATACAAATGAGCAATGGTGCTACCAGACGTGTAAGGAAAGCTTTAAAAGTAAAAGAGAGATACCAAAGATAAAATTACTAGACACACTAAAAGTCAACCCAGAGTTCTAAACCCAGTCAATCAAATGTCCAACAGGCAGACAGCAGAAAACAGTTGTTGCCAATCTTAGAAGAACTCAAAAAATGCACTTCCCCTACACTGTTTCTTGGGAAGCTACCAAAGATACCCTCCACAAAACAAAGTCATAAACCAAGAAAGACAAAGACGAAGGAAATAGAAAATCAAACAAGAAAAGAGGCTCAGGAAAGTCCCAGGGGGACCCTTTTGTAACAGGCTTTGAAAACCAACCAGCTGGACTGAAGTAGGAAGACAGGGGAGGGATAGATCTAAGAAATACATGAAACCAAGAACATAACTGACAGGTCAGATCATGAGGAAAAATATTGTTCAAAGAGGTTTTATTAGTTGGTTTGGAAGAATCTATAATAATGAACAGTGTGCTAACAAAAACTGGGGTAATAAGTATTAATTCCCCAAAGAGCCAAACATTGTACAAGCAAAGAAAACACTGTAATAACATAAAATTACTTAACTTGTCAGTAAACAATACTAACAAAATCATAATAAGATAAACAGTGAATATTGACTTAACCAAAAATTATTTTATAGCTCCATGAGAAGGATGGGAGGGGCGTGAGATACTTGAGGAGACATTTCTAGTAGCATAAACATATTCTCATCTGTTCTTCAAACTGGATGCCTTGAATTTGTCTCTGTTCCTAAACACCAGGGCAAGCCCCCATGGGGTAGGTAAGCTGGCCAACACTGCCTGAAAATGTTTCTTCATTTTCTCATCTTGGCAAGATTTTTAAAATAACTTTGAGGCAAATTATCAAATTTGAATTTCTTGGTCAACAGGATGAATTTGGAAACCCTCTTCCTGGAGTTGAGCTGAAAATCCTATGAGGAACTTTTTTCTCGATGATGTTTAATCTTTGACAGAGAAGTTAACGTGATAGATTTCCAGAATGCTAATTTTACTGTATTAACAAATATCATTTCTTTAAAAAATTATATTTGGGGAATCATTTTTACCAAGTATTTTATAATTCACCCCCAAACAAGTAGGCAGGCAGGAGAGGTCAGGGAGGGGGCCAGTTGAGATCAGTGCTGAGCCCAGAATGGACTGAGTCTATGGAGAAAGCACTATCTCATTTAAAAAAAATAAAAAGGGCTCGGTGCCTGTGGCTCAACGGGCTGGGGCGCCTGCCACATACACCTGAGATGGCGGGTTCGAATCCAGCCTGGGCCCGCCAAACGACAATGACAGCTGCAACCAAAAAATGGCTGGGCGTTGTGGCAGGCACCTGTAGTCCCAGCTACTTGGGAGGCAGAGGCAAGAGACTTACTTGAGCCCAGGAATTGGAGGTTGCTGTGAGCTGTGATTTCACAGCACTCCATCCAGGATGACAGTTGAGGCTCTGTCTCAAGAAAAATAAATAAATAAATAAATAAATGAATAAAAAAGGTCAGGGCAGCCTTAAGAGCAAAAATGAACAGACATCCGTGTCCCCTCTCCTGCTCTGTGGAAATTCCACTCTGCTCTACACAGAGTGATAACTCGGCTCCTCTGCCAGAGTATAGATGACATCTGGAACACGTTTGTGTTAAGTGCAATCTGTAGAGCTAGTCAGGCCATAAAACACAATAAAAGCCAATTTGGGCTTCAGAGTTCAAATATTTAAGATATAAAGTAGGATAACAAAATCCCACGTGGGACAAAATCAGGGCTATTAGGGACTGGAAGCCTCCCAGAACTAAGAGAGAGTCAGCTAAGTCTGAGGACCATCAGGACATTTGAAAAGTATGCTTATTTTAAACTTAACCAGACCTTGAGCACAAAGAGAAAAACCCAATAAAATTATCTGCCCCTCCTTGGAGTGTTAATATGTTTTGGAAGCTGAAGCTGTCTTGGAGTTCTTCACTGGTTTGATAAGCCCAGACTTTTCAAAATCCGTTACTATGATCATGTTGTTTCCCACCCATCATTTATTGGATTGAGGCAGTTTTATCGCGAAACCACAAAAATGTGAAGTATCTTATAACATCTCTCTCCAGAAAACAATTGCTCAAGGACAGGAACAGGTATCTCTTCTATCTAGAGGAAGCGTCTAGCCATTATTTGAGTTTCAGATAAACCCAGGCTGTAAATATTTGGCTCGAACTTGCCTTGTTAAGCTCTGCTATAAAGATTATGCAAAAGGTAGACGAGATGACTGCCACAGACAGAGAAGTTCTCTCCTACATTTATCCTAACTAGGTGGGCACACTGCGCTTACATTTCAGGTAAACAGACCACTGCAGAGTGAGGGGAACAAGGTGTAGACACCTAGTTGAAATTCTCCAATGCATAACACAGAAACCTGATTGAAATTTACAAGGACTTTTAAGTCCACCAATAGTGGCCCAGTTGATTAAATTATAATGCAGCCATACTATGGAATATTCTAAATCATGAAAAAGAAGCAATTCTACGCATACAGAATAAAAACTCTCCTTGACATGCTGTTAACCTTAATAAAAAGAACATGACCCTATTTCATGTGTGCAGCATATATGTTTGATTACATAGTAATCCTGGTTATCTCTAGAGACTGAGGCCATGCCCTACATTCTCGCTTTTTCCTTAACACACTGCGTCATTGATGTTTTTTTTTTTTTTTTGCAGTTTTTGGCCGGGGCCGGGTTTGAACCCGCTACCTCCGGCATTTGGGGCTGGTGCCCTACTCACTGAGCCACAGGCGCCACCCTAATTTTTTTTTTTTTTTTTGAGACAGAGTCTCTCTATGTTGCCCTTGGTAGAGTGTCCTGGCGTCACAGCTCACTGGTGTATGTGGCTGGCACCCTACTCACTGAGCTGTAGGCGCCAAGCCTCTACTTTTGTAATTTAAAAATACTCAGTAAATGGCCAGGCATGGCGGCTCAGGCCTATAATCCCAGTGCTCTGGGAGGCCAAAGTGGAAGATTGCTTGAGTTCAGGAGCTCAAGACCACACTGAGCCAGAGTGAAGCTCTGTTTCTTTCTAAAAACAGAAAAATTAGGCTCAGCGCCCATAGCTCTATGGTTACGGCACCAGCCACATACACAGAGGCTGGACGGTTCAAACCCGGCCTGGGAAAGCTAAACAACAGTGACAACTACAACAAAAAAATAGATGGACGTTGTAGCGGACACCTGTAGTCCCAGCTACTTGGGAGGCTGAGGCAATTGAATCACTTAAGCCCAAGAGTTTGAAGTTGTTGTGAGCTGTGACACCACGGCACTCTACCAAGGGTGACATAGTGAGACTTTGTCTCAAAAAAAGAAAAGAAAGGGCGGCACCTGTGGCTCAAGGAGTAGGGCGCTGGCCCCATATGCTGGAGGTGGTGGGTTCAAACCCAACCCTGGCCAAAAACTGAAAAGAAAGAAAGAAAGAAAGAAAAATTAGCCAAGTGTTGTGGTAGCCACCTGTAGATCCAGCTACTTGGGTGTCTGAGGCAGAAGAATCCCTTTAACCTAGGAGTTTGAGGTTGCTGTGAGCTAGCCTGACACATGGCATTCTAGCTGGGGCAAAAGAGTGAGACTCTGTCTCAAAAAAAGTAAAATAAAAATAAATTTTAAAAAATACCCAATAAAGATTAAAAAGATTAAAGGGAAACAATTACATGAAATGGGGGGAAGGGTGATAAAAAATGTACCAAATCAAAAATATATATGTACCTGTATACTAAATCATTAAACGTGATTCTCTTTGGGAGAATTGTTTCCTTCATTCTACTTTTCTGCATTTTGAAAATGTTCTAAAATGATCAATAACACAAAGGATTAAGACCAGGGTGGTAGCTCACACCTGAACAAAAGCAAGACCCTGTTTCTACTGAAAACAGAAAAATTTGCCGGGCACAGTGGCTCACACCTGTAATCCTAGCACTCTGGAATTTTGTAATTTTTTTTTTTTTTTTGCAGTTTTTGGCCAGGGCCGGGTTTGAACCCGCCACCTCCGGCATATGGGGCTGGTGCCCTACTTACTGAGCCACAGGCGCCACCCTAATTTTTTTTTTTTTGAGACAGAGTCTCTCTATGCTGCCCTTGGTAGAGTGGTGGGCACCTGTAGTCCCAGCTACTTGGGAGGCAGAGGCAAGAGACTCGCTTAAGCCCAGGACTTGGAGGTTGCTGTGAGCTGGAATGCCATAGCACTCTATCCAGGGTGACAGCTTGAGGCTCTGTCTCAAAAAAAATAATAATAATTAATTTATAACAGAAACACTAAATAAATCATTTTGAAAACACCTTGAATATACAGAATAGTATGTTCAGTATGCTACTGTTTATGTACAAAAGGACACTGTATGGCATATATGTTTATCTCTGGAACATTACACAAGAATCGGGAACACTGACACTTTCTTCAGAGGGAAACTGGGTCACTGGGAAAGCGGCGGAGACTCTTCATGTTCTACCATTCTGTAACTTTTAGATTTTATACCATATGCAATAAAGCTAAAATGTTTCAAAAATTAAAACTTATACCACTCTGCTAAATTTACTCTGAAAGCACTGTGTTCAAGTTTTATGAGGCAATTTTTTCGAAGGGGAAATAATCCTTATTGATTGTTTATTCTTCGTGAGGGCCTTTACAGCTGTCATCTCCCTTGTGGCACCCTCAGAAAAGGTTTTTTAGGTAAGGAAACTCATGCTCAGGGAAATTCAGTGGCTTGCCTGAGGTCATGTAGCAAAATAGATCTGCTCCAGGGTTCAGACTCGAGACTGTCAGGCATTGATGAAGTTCATGCTTTGTCCATTCTTGGGCCAACCCTTGAGGAGTAGAAGGAAGTGGCCAACCGACAAGTGCTTACATGTGGCATTTTCTCACCTCTTGTTTCAACTTTTGTTTTCTGCCATATTTGAAATGTAAATATTGGTCATCAGTGTTTAATGAAATTGCTATTTGAATACAATCCTTTATTTCATGGAGAAAGGACAATTAATGGACTTAACCTCCTCATATTCATGTTATTCCAAGGATTTCCAAGTGGCTCCCTAGACACAGTGCCTTTAGGGGTAGGGGTGGCTCACACCTGTAATCCTAGCACTCTGGGAGGCCAAGGCAGGAGGATAGTTTGAGCTTAGGAGTTCAAAACCAATCTGAGGAAGAGTGAGACCCCATCTCTACTAAAAATAGAAATACTAGCCAGCTGGGTGCCTGTAGTGCCAGCTACTCAGGAGACTATGGCAGAAGGATTGGTTGAAGCTAGGAGTTTGGGGCTGCTGTGAGCTATGATGATGCCATGACACTCAGGGTGACAGAATGAGAGTGTCTAAAAAAAAAAAAAAAAAAAGAAAGAAAGAAAAAAAAGAAAGGAAATGTCATAACCAGAGTTACTATGGCCTAGCTTCTAACTCTTCAGAATCTTATCTTTGATTTGTGAGACAATTTTTATACGGTCATGCTCAGCCCTACTTCACAAAACCCAGAACGTCACAAAGCCAGTCTGTGACACCTCTCACTGGCCAAAGCCTTATCTCAAAGTTCTTAGCCTCCTCACCAATGTCTCTGCCTCACCCCTCTTACCAGACACCAGCATTGCTTCCCCATCTTGGTTCTTTCCCTTCCTTTCTCAACATAATATGTCACCTAACCCTGATTAGGCCACCTCCAGCCACCCAGGACAGACAAACATGATCTCATCTCTCTGAGACGCCATCGCCACACAAACCTTCTCTGGCAAGGACCCTTCTACATTTGTTCAACAAACGCAGGCATTTTATGAGTGAAAGCTAAGGCTCCCAGCAACAACCGTGCAGTGCAGGAAATGCTCTTGCTACAGGGCACAGCTGATGCCAGGAGGGAGCCAACATGTATCAAGTAGACAGTTATTTCCTTCTGATTAGAAAAAAACCTGTCCCCAGAAGCTGTGTCATCTCTGCAGACAAATGCCTTACATAGCTCCTTCTTTATTTTCCTGCTTTGCATCTTCTGAGGACAGGAAGCCCGGCTCCAGGGCTACAACTGTGGACTTACAGAGTAACCGCTTAACCTCCTGAGGGCCGGGACTCCTCCAGTTTTACACATCCCCTGTGCCTATTTCAGTTCTAACACACGGAAGCCTCTTGCTATATATCTTTGAATTTTTGAATAAATTCATGGGTTAATTGTATTTTAAATAATTATAGTAAGAGAATGTCCTAACCATAAAGCTGTAGGAGGGGGCATGAGCCTACAGCCCCATCAATTCCCAAGAAAGCCCAGACCAAGGCTCAGGATTTGGAGATTCAGCTGAGCCGTTGTGGCCATCTAGTGGCTGAACACTCACATCACACCTACTGGCTTAAGGTAGGGGAGATTGTTTTTTTATCAGCATTTTATTTTATTTATTTATTTATTTATTTATTTTTGAGACAGAGCCTCAAGCTGTCACCCTGGATAGAGTGCTGTGGCATCACAGCTTACAGCAACCTCCGATTCCTGCGCTCAAGCGAGTCTTCTGCCTCCGCCTCCCAAGTAGCTGGGACTACAGGCGCCCGCCACAATGCCCAGCCATTTTTTGGTTGTTTGGCGGCCCCGGCTGGATTCGAACCCGCCAGCTCAGGTGTACGTTGCTGGCGCCTTAG
>CAUYON010169892.1:0-27433 GCA_963573935.1 Arctocebus calabarensis
TTACATTTATAGATTTACATATATTGAACCAGCCTTGAGATCCTGGGATAAAGCCCACTTGGCCATTATGTATAATTTGTTTGATGTGCTATTGGATTCTGTTTGTTAGGATGTTATTGAATATTTTTGCATCAATATTCATTAGTGACATTAGTGTATAATTTTCTTTTCTTGTTGTTTCTTTCCCTGGTTTAGGGATCAAGGTGATATTTGCTTCATAGAATGTATTGGGTAGTGTTCCTTCTTTTTCTATATTTTGGAAGAGGTATAGTAATATAGGTACTAGTTCTTCTTTAAAGGTTTGGTACAATTCTGACATGAATCCATCTGGTCCCGGGCTTTTTCTTTTTAGGTAGGTTTTGTATTGTCGATGCTATTTCAGAACTTGATATAGGCCTGTTCAGCATTTCCACTTCATTCTGGCTAAGTCTTAGTAGGTGGTGTGCTTCCAAGTATTGGTCAACTTCCTTCAGATTTTCATATTTCTGAGAGTAAAGTTCTTGTCATATTTTTAAGGATTTTTTTGAACTTCTGAGGGTCTGTTGTTATTTCATCTTTACCATTTCTGAGTGATGAAATTAGAGATTTTACTCTTTTTTCCTAGTTAAGTTGGCCAAAGGTTTATCTATTTTATTGACCTTTTCAAAAAACCAAGCTTTTGATTTATTGATTTGTTGTATAATTCTTTTGTTTTCAATTTCATTTAATTCTGCTCTAATTTTGTTATTTCTTTTCATCTTCTTGGTTTGGGGTTGGAATGTTCTTCCTTCTCCAGTTGCTTAAGATGTCCCATTAAATTGTTAACTTCCTCTCTTTCCGTTTTCTTGAGGAAGGCTTGCAGTGCTATAAATTTTCCTCTTAGGACTGCCTTTGTAGTATCCCAGAGGTTCTGATAATTTGTGTTTTCATTGTCATTTTGTTCCAAAAATTTGGTAATTTCTTTCTTAATCTCTTCTATAATCCATCTATCCTTCAGCATAAGGTTATTTAGCTTCCATGTTTTTGTGTGAGTATGCAGATTCCTGTTGTTCAACAGGAATTGAGTTCAACTTTTATTCCATCATGGTCCACGAAGATGCAAGGAATAATTTCTATTTTTCTTAATTTGCTGAGGTTAAACTTGTAACCTAGGATGTGATTGATTTTGGAGTATGTTCCATGGGCTGATGAGAAGAATGTGTATTCAGTTTTGTTGGGATGAAATGTTCTGTAGAGGTCTGTTAAATCCAGATGTTGAATAGTTAAGTTTAAATCTAAAATTTCTTTTCTTAGCTTCTTTTTAGAGGATCTATCCAGCACTGCTAAAGGGGTGTTAAAATCTCTGACTACCATAGAGCTAGAGGTAATCAAGTTGCTCACATCTGTTAGAGTTTCTCTTATAAATTTAGGTGCATTCTGGTTGGGTGAATAAATATTAATAATTGAAATCCTATCATATTGAGTATTACCTTTAACCAATATGAAGTGTCCATCCTTGTTCTTCCTTATTTTGGTTGGTTTAAAGCCTATTGTATCTGTAAATAGGATTGCAACACCTGCTTTTTTCTGCTTTCCATTTGCCTGGAGTATACTCCAGGGGTAACCATCCCTTCACCTTGAGTCTATATTTATCTTTTAAGGTAAGATGAGATTCTTATATTCAACAGATATCTGGCCTGAGTTTTTGTATCCAGTCAGCCAACCTGTGCCTCTTTAGAGGGCAATTTAACCCATTCACATTAATTGAGAATATTGATAAGCCTTTCGAAAGTCTGGTGGATATTTTGAATCCTTTCACAACTGTGGAAGTCGGAATTTGATGAAAAGTTTCTGACTGAGTTTACTTTTGTGGTGGAGGATTACACCTGTCATTATGGAAGATAGGTCTGTGAATATCCTGGAAAGCTGGTTTAGTTATGACAAATGTCTTCAACATGTGGATGTCATTAAAGCATTTAATTTCTCTATCATAAATGAAACTCAGTTTAGCTGGATACAGGATCCTGGGTTGAAAGTTATTTTGTGTTAGGAGATTAAAAGTCAATGACCACCCTCTTCTATCTTGAAAGGTTTCAGCTGAGATATCTGCAGTTATTCTAATGTTCTTCTCTTTGTAGGTAATGGTTTTCTATGTCTGGCTGCTTTCAGAATTTTCTCCTTCATATTAACTTTAGTGAAATTGATTATGATGTGTTGGGAGATGTCTTATTTGGGTTGAGTCATGCTGGAGTTCTGAAACTGTCTTCTATCTGAATTTCAGAATCTCCTTGCATGTTTAGAAAGTTCTCTTTCATAATCTCATGAAGAAGAGACTCTGTGTCTTGTGAAGCTGCTTCATCACTTTCGGGGATCACTGTGGTGATTATTGTTTTTTTTCTAATTATCCCAGAGCTCTCTGAGAGAGTGATCTGTTTTTGCCTTCCATGTCTCTTCCTCTTTGAAGGTTTAGGAGCGTTCAAAAGCTTTGTCTTCAATGTCAGAAATCCTTTCTTCTTGCTCCATTCTATTACAGAGGGATTCTACTATATTTCTCAGATCTTTCAGGGCTGCAACTTCTTGTCTCAATGTGTCAAAATCTTTGGTCATTTTGTCTTTGAGTTCGTTCAATTCTTGAGACATCTTTTGGGTCATCTTTTGGATTAGTGCTTGAAATTCTAATTCCATCTTTTCCTCACTACCGCTGATTTTATTTGCTATCCAGATTCTGAATTAGAGTTCTGACATCTCAGCCATTTGCCTATGCAAGGGATCTTGTGCTGTGTCTACCTTGTTGTTCCTTGGAGGAGTTGATCTACTCTGTTTATTCATATTGCTAGAGTTTTTCTGTTGATTCTGCCTCGTGTTTGTTTTTCACCATTGCCTCTGGCCATCCTAAGAGTTGGGAAGGTGTCTAAGATTAGACCCCAGCGGGATCACTCTATCGTTGCTGGAACTTTGTAGGAAGTGACCCTGTGTAGCTCCTCTGGGACTGCCCCAGCCAGGGAGTTCTGGCCTTGGGAGCAGCTCCCGAGTGTGGAACCCCCAGATACAGCAGCAGGGCAGGGGATGGTGTACACGGTTCTGGGAGTGCCAGGCTTCCAGTGACTTTGGCAAAGAGAGCCCACAGCTTCAGCAGTCTCTGGCCAGGAGGAGGGTTCCACAGAGAGGCAAGGAGAGCTTCAGAGGGAGGGCTCCAGTCCCCTGGTTTCTGGAGTCCTGAGCCAGACTGATGGGGTCAGTACAGAGGCAGGGAAGATATAGGAAGGAGGACTTGGTTTTGTCTGGCTCCTGGAGTTTCTGGCTGAAGGCAGGCATGCTGAGGCCCAGCAGGTGTCAGCTGTGGGCCACATGGTTGCCGGTGGAGTACCTGGCCATGGGCATTGGTGCAGAGGCCCTGCCTGTCGGGGGCATGGGGCCGCACTGTTGCTGGGGGAGTTCCTGGCCAGGAGTGGACCTGCGGAGGTCTTGAAGTCACCTGTGGAGTCCCTCACAGAAGGCGTACTGTGGAGGCCTGGCAGGCTCAGGGCGCAGGGCCCTACTGTGGAAGTTCCTCAGTGGGCTGGGCCTGCAGAGACCTGGCGGTTGCCGGGGGACTTCCTGACCGGGGGCGGGCCTGCGGAGGTCATGTGGGTGCCAGAGGCAGGTCCAAGTGGTTGCCAGGGGAGTCCCAGGCAGGGGGCGGACCTGCAAACGCCTGTCAAGCATGGGGCACAGGGCTGCGCTGTTGCCAGGGGAGTCCCTGGCCCTGCAGATTCCTACTTGGTTTTTGATGAGTGTTATTCCCATAGTTGCATATATGTGTTGACCAGTTTGTTAGAAAATATATTTCTCATCTTTATAAAATACCACATCTATGACATTTTGTTACAGCAACATAAATAGACTAAGATAACATACATATAATTAATGACTGGAGTTTGATAATATGGCGTGAAGGAGATAGCATCCCAGTTTGCCACGAGATGTCTAAACTGTTTGGACATCCTTTTAATAGTTCTCTCTTCATCCATAACCATTGCCCCAGTTCTGTAGTTCTCAGAGCTCTGTCTTTGAGAAATTTTTATTTTAAGAAGGTATGACAGCTAACTGTGCATCACATTATAACTAGCTTTGATTATCTGCCAAATTCCTTCAGACTGGTTTCTCTATCTTAGACCATCACACACAGTGCTGAAAGTTTAAATATTATGGGCACCTTCTTTTCAGCAGATAACCTTATGTGGCACATTTGGCTTCTGCTGAAATAAGATTTAATACAGGAGAAATAGAAAAGCTAGTTTGCTACATGAGGGGCAAGAGGGTAATGTGTTCTGTTTGCAAATGGTAAGATTTACATGTTCTGTAGGCAACTAGAGGCATTAGAATCCAGGCTTAGGTGAGAGGTTTGGTTTGGAAAATCAATTGGAATTGGCACACAAAGGTGGAATCAGCAGGCCTAGGAGAAGTAAGAGGAGAAATATTGGGACTGAGGACTGAGTCTTGCAGTAAGGAGAAGAAGAATTATTGAATGAGATGTGGAAGCCAAGGACAGAGGGCGGAGAAACCTGTCACAATGGCCCTAGTATAGTGGATCACGTCACTATGTCCAGTAGATGTATGTTAAAATTTTTTAAACATTTAAGACATGCTGATATATTTGGACTCTAAAAATATAAGTTGCTTTGATTCCTAGTAACCAGTGATCAGTCTTGGGAAGAAAATCAAAAGGAAACTATTCTAGGAATGGGTATTTGAGGATGTTACAAATATTGATTGCTGAAGAAGGGCCAAAGAGAATAAGAACTGAGAAAAGATCATGGTATTCAGCAAGGAGAGTGAGAAGTCTGAGTAGTGTTGTCAAGGCGGGGGATGTTGAGAAATTAATTAAATGGTAAAGAAAATGGTTGGGGTTTGAAAGTCCTACAGAAAATTTGGCAATAAGAACCGTGTGTGTGTGTGTGTGTGTGTATGCAAACGCCACTGTTCATTTTTACCTCTCATCTCCTACCTCTGCCAATACCTGATATTCCCCAGGGAAATAAAACACTGGCTGAAAGGCAGGCTTGCCCTCTGGTTGCCACAGTGGCCACCCATAGCACAGCAGGGAGTCTTTTTTAATTTACAAGATGGTCCTGGGAGCCAGAGGTAAAAAAAAGTTGTCCTGGAGTCTGTCACATTATAACTGAACCCAGTTATCCATAAAGGGACTTAAAACATATACATATCAGTTGAGGTATACAGCTTAAAGAAATGAGGCTGAGGAGCAGAAAGCTTCATACAACCCACAGGGAGGGGAACAAGAGGCAGCTTGTCCAGAGAAGTTTGGAGCAAAATCTAAATACCTGCTATTGACCTTCAGACATTCCCATTGATTGCTCCTTCAAGCGCCAACAAGAGTCATTTAGAGTCTGAACCTGGTAGGCATCTGATATTGTTATATGTTGTTACATCTTACCCACCAACAGCACTGTCATCCTCAGCCAGCACTTGCCTGATCAGAAACAGAAACTCAGGGACTGACTGGGTTCTGCAGTGCCTACGTTGTTCATTCATCACACCTCTTCCGACCTTCCAGGAAGCATTTGACTTGTAAATTTAGCTTTGTGGTCCACTGAAGAGCACAATGAATGCACTGAAGAGCATTTCCTGTAGGCCTTGGGGTGAGAAACATGCCTTAATCCTCTGCTCAGGGTTTCTTCTCCCTTGCTTTGGTGCTTAAACGACGGTATAATGCTACAAGGGCTCTATAAGAGTAGGCATTCCTGATGTCAACAGAGTACAAACTTGATGTAGACTTATTCTTGCCTTCCTGACTTATTTTCTTAAAGGCATATCCATGCCCTCTCAGCCAGTGTAATGAACCTTGGAAACATTTGTGTTTACACAACAAATAATGTTTGTTTCTCTCTCTCTGCTTAAGTAAGAGGGCTCTGGATATCTAGTACATATATATTCATTAATTCACCATCCAGTTCTTGGTGATTTATTCTTTCAGACATTTATAAAGCATGCTCATGTGCTGTGCCAATCTTAGGGGCCACAAAAGGCCTGACAATATCACTAGCCAATAGGAGAAAAGACCCATTCAAACATAGATCAAGTTTTACTGAAATTAAGAGTAGAAAAAGAATACATATGGCTATGGACAGGAAGAAGTAGAACCTGATAAATTTTTCAATGAAAAATCAATCTAAATGAGTGTCATTTCTCTAGAAGATAAGGATTAGACCAAAATTCAAGACTATTGGATTTTAAGTCAAATTTAAAACTCCTTGGGATCAGGCCAGATATCTGCTGCATACAAGAATCTCATCTTACCTTAAAAGAAAAATTTATACTCAAGGTGAAGGGATGGTCATCTATATTCCAGGCAAATGGAAAACATAAAAAAGCAGGTGTTGCAATCTTATTTGCAGATACAATAGGCTTCAAACCAAACAAAGTAAAGAAGGATAAAGAAGGACATTTAATATTTGTTAAAGGTAATACTCAATATGTTGAGATTTCAATTATTAATATTTATGCACCCAACCAGAAGGCGGTCATTTTTTTTCTATATGAAGTCATCTACTATCTCCAAAATAGGAATACGTGTAACAAGAGTATTTTAAAACGCATTTTGGGCTGGGTGTTTGGCTCACTGCTCCACTTTGGCAGGCCAAGGATGATGGATAGCTTGAGTTCAGGAATTCAGGACCATCCTGAGAAAAAGTGAGAACCCCGTCTCTACTAAAAATGGTAAAAAACAAACAGACAAACAAACAAAAACCCACCAGCATCTGCAGTTTGGTCATAGTTGTGCACACCTGTAAATCCCAGTCACTTGGATGCTGAGGTAAGAGGATTGCTCAAGCCCAAGTGTTTGCAGTTGCTTTGTGCTATAAGCCACAGCACTCTACCTAGGGTAACAAAATGATTCTGTCTCAAAAATGTAAATAATAAACATGCATTCTGCAATTTACCTAAAAACATACAGTAAATAAAAAATACCTGGAACCCAATTAGTTAAGTATATTCTTCGAATATGAATTGTAGCAACTGATAGAACGTAGTTGGGATGCTTAAATTTTATGTACAATTAACGGGCAACTGTTTTATCATATACTGGTCTAGAGATGTTGCTGCAAAGGCATTTGTGAAGTGACCGACATTTAGTATCAGATGACATTAACTAAAGGAGATTACTTACTACCGTCTACAATGTGTTGGCCTCATTCAAGCAGTTGAATAGTTTAAGACAAAAGGTGAAAAGGAAGCAGGAATTCTGCTTCAAGTCTGTTACCTAAAAATCCTGCTTGAATTTCACTTTTCCAGTTTTCCCTATGAAATGCTACATTCCAAATGCTACTCCACCTCTATCTCCCTTTCCCATTCTATCTCCGCTCTCTCTCTTTCGTTCTGTTTCTATGAAGAACTCTGACCTATATAATAGTTATATCCATTAAAAAATGCTATTTTTTCCAAAAGAGCTGTAGGGCTGTTAGTTTGCAGTGTCACTAACAGTGCGCAAGTGTTCCTGCTCTCTACACCCTCACTAGCATCTGCAGCTTTGAGATGCTGCGATGTGGGCTGTTCTCCTTGGGGTCAGTTGATGTCTCAAGGTGGTTTGATTCGCATTTCTCTGATGATTAGGGATGATGAGCATGTGTTTGTTGGATATTTGTCTGTCTTCTTCAGAGAAGGTTCTATTCATGTTTCTTGCCCAGTGATAACGGGGATTGTTTGCTCTTTTCTTATTGATTAGTTTGAGTTCTTTGTAAATTCTGGTTATTAAGCCTTTGTCAGGTTCATAATATGCAAATATCTTCTCCCATTCTGAAGGTCAATACTAATATGAAAAAGAGTAGATATCAACTATGCTCCCACTCAAGAAAAAATAAACACACACACAATTAAATGTAAGTAGTGGGGAGGTGAAGGAGAAAAAGGACAGGGGGAGAAAAGAGAATGTTTGGTAAGCTCTCAGCTATAGGGTGCTAGGTAAGTGTATTTAGCACACCTCCTGGGTGAAGGGCTCCCCTCTAACTTGGACTGTACCTAACAAATGTAAACAATGTAACCTAATCATCTGTATTCATACATCAATCTGAAATAATTTTAAAAGATACAATTATGATTTCTATCTATTTCTTTTTACATTCTACAATGGTATAACATATATATAAACAAGTTATGTTTCACTAATACTTATGCAGTATATCAATGTTTGCTTGTATTGTTATTGTGGCATAGTGTAATGACTTTCTTTTCTTATTTTGCTTTTTCCTAATAGTTTCTCTTTCTTTTTGTAATGAGTTCAAAATTCATGTTAAAATCTAGACAATGCATTAACTAGAAGTCTGCTTTTCTATAACACTTACAAAGATATTATTATATTTGCCACCTGAAATCCTACTAGACACTGGTGAAAAGGAAAGCTTAACAGACATTTTAGAAAGTGAATCCTGTGATATTAATGTGATTTCAAGATTCATGTTGAATTCACGATAGAGTAAAAGATCACATTTTATATATCGCTCACAATGAAGTCACAAAATGACTAATTTTGCAGGAATGAAAAATAAAATTTATAAAAGAAAAAGTCATTATGACTGTTCCACTGTAAATAACTTAGTTAAAAGAACTACTATTTCAAAGATAAGGATTTTTGCTAAAAAGAAAACTTGACAGAGGAGCCGTCTATGGTAATATCATCATCACCCTCATGCACCACTGGTAGGGGAATGAATGGGTATAACCTTGAAAATATACACCTCAAGTCTCAAAAATGTTCAGATATTTTCAAATATTAATTACATTTGTATAAATGTAGCTTGTGAACATATTTCTACCTCTAGCAAAGAACATTTGTGCTCATAAATGTTTGGTACATGTAACACTCAAAACGTGGAAACCATATTAATCTTCACCCTGAAAAAGAATCATGTCTGAGACACCCATTAGTGAATAGCAATAACTGTACTGAGTGCCCTGTCTATGGGCATCATGTAAATCCAGTAATATGCTGAATTCAGGAGTTGAATTCTCTCGAAAAATTCTAGAGAAAGGGCTTCAGAATGTTAAGAACTTAAACCCAGATTTTAAGATTAAAACTTTAAACCCAGACTTAAGAATAGTTGTGACTATTCTTAGGTACATTTGGCCCACTGAATGATTGTGATTGTATCATTCGTTATCTAATTAGTTAAAATGGAGATGAAAGACAGATATCAGCATCAGAAAAAGAATTTTGGTGGGCTATTTTAAAGGATTAATCTGATATTATAAGCAAAATATAATGAATGTTATAATTTTATAACTTTAGTCAAATTTTATAAGGCAGAAATAATATTTTGATATTTAAAAAATGTAAATATGTTAAATTGCTGCTGTAGTTATTATAGAAAGCATTTGCACTACTTCAAGGGATTCATACATTTAACTGTTGTAGGGGTGGGAAACAAGAGTCAGGCTTTTATTCATTTATTTTTTCGATCCCTTTTAGTAGAGGGAATGGTGATGGTGATGTTGCCACCAAGTCATTCTTTCAAAAAACCACCTAATAAAGTATAGACTTATCAACTAGACTGGTAACTTTGATGAAAAGGACTATGCAAATGTACTGGTCATAAGCTTATACTATTACATAAGAGGGAAAAATTGCAAGTAATGTTTATTGTAGCCCAATTCACAATAGTCAAGTCATGGAAGCAGCCTAAATGCCCATCAATTCATGAATAGATAAACAAATTGTGGTATATGTATACTATGGAATATTATGCAGCCATAAAAAGAGAGAGCCTTTATATATTTTATATTTACCTGGATTGAGCTAGAATATATTCTTCTTATTAAAATATCTGAAGAATGGGGAAAAAAACTATCCAATGTACTCAATACTATCATGAAATCAATATATAATCACTTACACATTCATATGAATGATAAAACACAAAAGTAGGCCAGAAAGAAAGAGGAGAAAGGAGAGAGAGGGGAGGGCTAGTGGAGGGAGGGTATTTGGCAGGATCTTACCAAATGTGCACAATGTGAGGGTACATTTAAAAACAGCTAAGAGTATATTATAAATGTCTTACCGCAGAAATAAGTGAGGTGATGGTTATGTTAATTAGTTTGAGTTAAGCATTCTACATTGTATATCAAGTCACTTTGTACCCCATAAATATATACAGTTATTATTTAATAAAAATTAAAAATAAAAAATAAATAAATAATAAAATGTTTTAAAACAATAGAATTTTTTTTAATTCCTTGGAAAATAAAATGGATTTAAAGAAATATTAAATTCACTTGATAAAATTTAGTTTTAATATGAATGTTAGTTCAAACACTTAATCTAATGAAGATATAATTTAATCTTTATCATATGATTTGTATTATTTTAAATTTTGCAATCATTTATTGGCTCAAAGATGACATTAATATTTCTGTTAAAGCTATTTAGCTAATGCAATCTCTTTTGTCTTTCTTATTTTATGTGAATATTTTCCTATTTACTTGAAAGTGTAAACCTTTTTCATATTTGCCTTTGTAAATAAAGCTTTGTAAAAGCACACAAAAATACACAACAATAATGAAAACCACTCTGCAAGACATTGCCATACTTCAACACAAGCACAAGAAGAAAAACTGATATACCAAGGTTATGAAACTTTGCCAAGTTGCTGTTACCATGGCACCAGTGTAAGCTCATGGTGGTAGGTTCTTTGAACTTAATCGTCACGCCTCATATAGCAACAGCTGTGATGCTCATTCCAGAAAAAGAGTTACAAAATTGTTTTAAAGAATGGACTAGGCAGTGGCATCAGTGCGTAGCTTTCCAAGAGGAGTGCCTCAAAGTTGACTACTATAGTGACGTTCAGCAATGAGGTAGGTAGCACTTTTTCTAGAATGAGATTATGAACTTAATTGTCAGACCTCATATATAATAGGTCTACTTTATAAGATACCTATAGGTATTCTGCTATGAGCTATAGTAAAGTGTCTAATGCTTTCTTCTTTCCCATCTCTCTCCCTACTTTGGATTTAAAATATTATCCTTTAACTTTCAGTTAATATCACAAAGCAATCAGCATGCTTATTCTATTTTATACATTTATACCCCTTATCTCTTCACCACATGTGGTATTATAGCTATTTTTTTCAAAGAATATAGTGTTTGCTTTGGATTTGATTTTTTCCCTGACAGTCACATTTTTTCAGTACTTGCCATTAAGTGTATTATTCAAGCTTATATTTCGATCATCTGAAACTTGTGCTATAATAGGCAGGAAAACATTGAGGTCTTGAGTTTTTGTGTATTCATAATGTATTGTCATAGACATATGATATCAGTTATATAAAATCTTTGACATTTCCATTCCTCGGGTGTCCCAGATAGGTTGTTCTAATGTCTTCAGGTATGAAGTGTTATGATTAAAAGTGGTCTTGGTCTATCAATGGACAAATTATTTTTAACTTTGTTTCTAAGGTATAGAATAGACTTTCGCCTATCAAATTAGCTGTGATTTATTTTAGAACTGGAATGTTTAACATGAGAAATTTGAAAAAAAAAATGAATTTGAAAATGCAGATTTACTGGGAAGTAAACTAAAAGTAGATTTACACAACATAAAACCTCAAATATGCACACATTTACCCTTTTGCTGTTTATACAATGTCAAATGAGCACAACCGTCAGTGGTAAACTGGTGAAAACTGGGGGGGTGAAATCGATCCTTGTGGTTGAAGACATGACCAAAATGTCCACAAAGAAGAGGAAATGCTGGGCAGCACCTGTGGCTCAAAGAAGTAGGGCGCTGGTCCCATACGCCGGAGGTGGCAGGTTCAAATCCAGCCCTGGCCAAAAACTGCAAAAAAAAAAAAAAAAAAAAAGAAAGTGTTTTCTGAGATTCCTTACCCAATCTGCTCCAAGCTACTTTGCCACACCTTTCCAACTACACAGTACTGTCTAATTGGACTTGGAAATAGAGACTAGAAACTCACAGTTTGGAATATAATGAGAAAATCACAGCCACCATTTTTTTCTTTTTTTTTTTCTGTCAGCAGAACTGGCTTACTGTATTCTGTGGGCATATTCTATGAACTTATGGTTGTAAATTATAAATAACTTCACCTTACACATTACTTCTTTGACAGCCTAGTTCTATGACCTGAAAATTCTGTCTAATTCTTCACCTAAATATCTGCCTCAGTTACCTTATAGAACTACTGACTTCCCGAAGGCTGAGATCCATCCCAATTATCTTTCCTTTGCCTTGGACACTACTCCCTAAATACTTTTTGATCTGTTCCTGAATATGGACATATATCAAGTTTAAGCTGAATTGAGGCCACCTCACAGAGGCACCTATTCCCTATTAGTATTCACTAATAGGTTGGACGTGAAACATATTTGAGATTGTTAGGGTTTGGATATTAGGTTGACCTGAATTTCAGTGACAGATTCTTTTCCTGGAGAAAGATTTTCAGCTGGTCTAAATTGCATAATATTTTTACAATGATTAATAATAGAGGGCATTAAAATAACTGAATTTGCATTTTATATCATAACTTTCATGTTATAAAAAATAATTGATAGATTTCAAAAAGACACATTATGCAAAAACAGTTTCAAAATTACACTGGCCATAAAATTGCAACATAGTATGATAGTAAAATAATGTGATTTATGAACAAATAAAAACTCATTGATATCTAAATTTAAAAAAAAAAAGTTTAATTTTTCCTCTGACTCCTTCCTCTGTGTCTGCCTCATGTTTACTGTCCTCATCTTGCTTTTCACATCTCATTTTCATTGATCTTTCTCTATTTTATTCACTCCACTTTGTTTTTCTTGGTTTGTCTCATTTTCTGAGACCTCCCATCGGCACTATAAATATTCTTTGCAAGAGGTGACTTGCTTTTCATGTCTCTGCTCTATCATTTTTCTTTCCCCAAAATTCAATGAGTAGATGTATTCTCACATGAATATCCTGTCACAAGAAGAACCTGCAAGGAAGGCGGTATCTGTCACGTTCCATGGCTTTCCCCTGCCATCCTACAGGCTCTGGGGCTTCCTAATGCTTGTTTTTCTCCCTTGGATCGGTAGCTACATTTTACAGGAATATTCATCTGGGAACCACTTGATCCTCTGTGGATTTCTCACTATAGATTTAAATTAGGTAGTTGGTATAAGTCCTTGCCAAAAATAGACCGCTTATAAAAAGGAGATTCCTGATAACTAAAGGTAAAGCAGCAAATAATTTTTCCTTATTTTACCTGCTTTTCCATTATAAGTAATTTATTTATTTGTAATTCTTTCTGTTGAGACCAATAAGTGAAACTTTTTTGGGGGGGTATCAAATTTCCATTTGATTTTCTGTAAGCTGTGCCTGTTTAGTTAAGGCTACACAAGTCTACATTAGGAGACTAAAGTTAAAATTGAGGTAATCTAATATTAAACACAGATAAGAATAAGTTAGATTCCCCTGACAAATCTTGTTTTGAATACCTTATCTTAAGGCAAATATCTCCAACTTATCAAGAAAAAATAAGCAACAATTTTCAGTGACTTAATAAAATGTTCTAAATCATTAACTTAGATACCTAATTTGGCTCTTACTAATTTCTCTGAAGAAAGCTCCTATGTCTCTTGTATTCTTTTACATAGTCCAGCATCTCCAGCCATCTTTTCAACATCTCTGTACCTTCAGAGCAGTTAAACATGCCATGACCACTCTCTAGAATTCCCTCCCTCCTCAGTTGAAGGGTCATTTGATGGAAACGTCATCCTTGACCCCACAGACTAGGACAAGTCAAGAGCTCCCTTTGCTTTTTCTTTGTAGCATTTATCTCAAGTGCAACCAAGCACATTTTAGTCTAATTAGTGACATGACTTACTCTACGTGGTGTTCCCTATCAATTGTTGTGCTGTTCTGTGCTATCTTCTCAGCTCCTAACATTTAGAATAAGTCTTATTTCTGGCAGATATTCAGTGATTGGCAAATATATTATTGATTAATTAAATATGAATAAATATAAGGCTGGTAAGAATATATAATAAATAGCAATGAGGTAAACATATAATTTATAGTATTTTTTAATGAAATACTAATATTTATTTTATAGATTGGAAATAATATATGTAAAAGGATAAGTCCAATGACAATCATATATAAAATAACTAAATATATGGTTGCTCTCACTAAATACTCTTTCTCCGTGATCTTTCCCTCTTTCACTGAAAGCCAGCTTCTAAGACTTCTAATGTTCTGGGCCCATGATTATTTCTCTACCTTTCTCAAGAGATAGAAAGTATTATTTTATTCTTTTTCTATCCTCAGGCAATTAGGGCTCTTCATATGTCATCTCCCCCCCCCCCCAATTTGAGATTATTGTTCCCTAAGGGAATAGTTCTGAGTGAAGCTTGTACCATAACTACGCATTTCTTTCTGTCCCATATGCTGAGTGAGGTTTGCCGTGGTCTTCGTTGCAATACTGTTTGTGTGTGTCTGTGTGTGTGTCTCCTGAAAAGAGGTCCATGAAGAACCTATAAATGTACACATGTTTGGGGGTTAAGTTTTCCAGTGATTCCAAATCCTCTCTATTAATTTGCTTGGTCTTCTGTAACAAAATGCCATGCACTTGGTGGACAAGTCTAAGATAAAAGTGTCAATAGCTTTGGTTTCTTCTGAAGCCCCTCTTGGCAGGCGATGGCTGCCATTTTTGCTATGTGTTCCTGGGCTTGTCTCTGTGGATGCATGAGTCTGGTGTCTCTGGGTGTTCAAATTTCCTCTCTGCATAAGGACATCAGTCAGTTCACAGAAGGGCTCACCTGAAAGTTTTAACTTCAACACTTCTTTAAGTAACTTATTTCCAAATATGGTCATGTTAGCAGTTCTTGAATTGTTTTTGCTGTGTCATTATTATTGGCTGTGTGTCACCAGCGCTCACACACAGTCCTTCCTTACAAGTTCTGTCTTAGATTGCAAGGTGGTTTTTGCCCTGCAACATCAAATTACTGAGAGATTGAAGAAAATTCAACTTTGCAGATGATCTCCCTTTTTGTTACAGTTAAGGCAGGGATGACACTTTAACTTTCTGCATCCTGGGCAACAGCAGCATACTTTTTAAAATTAAATATATGTGAGCTCTTGTTGAACTTTCATCTCTCTGAGTTCTAAATGGGAGCACACTTAGGGGTCAGTCACTGAATCTTTTATTATGTCTATGTGTACTAGCACCTAGATAATCTGATCCTGTCTCATGGCTTTCAACTTTCTATACACTGCTGGTTCACAAATTGATGTATCTTCTCATATCTTTTCTCTGAAATCTACACATGCAAATGCTTATCTAACATCTCTACCTCAATATCTAAAGGGCATCTCAAACTTAGTATGCTTCAAACTGAGGTCTGGGGAGGCACCTGTAGCTAAAAGGAGTAGGGTGCCAGCCCCTTATACCAGAGGTGATGGGTTCAAACCCAGCCCTGACACCCAAAAACTGCAAAAAAAAAGAAAAAACTGAGGTCTGTACTCAGAAATCACCTTCTTAGCGAATCTTTCCCTTCCCACGCTATTTAAAATTACTATACCACCCAAAACATGGTAGCATCCTTTCATTTTTTTGTTGACACTTATCACTATCTAACTTGCAATATATTTATCTACTTCATTTATTTTCCTCCTTTCATATCATCCGATGTCCATTCCATTAATGAAGATACTTGCTGTTAACATCATTATTGTCATTACTGTTGAATGTGTGTGTCACAGACAGGGCAAGACATATAATAGGCACTGCATAACCCAAAGCAAATAAAAAAGAGAGGTGGGAAATAAAGTTTAGTAATAGTCCAAAACATATAATAAAAAATAAAGATGATAAGAAACAGAATAAAAATTAATAGAAAATTTCCAACTTATAGGGTACCTGAAAAGAAACAGAAAAAAAAACACAGACAGAAAAAAATAGGGAATTAAATTACAAATAAAAAAATAGTTAAATATCTCAGAACTAATTGATGAAGCTTAATGTATAGAAAAGGCACAAATCAGTAGCATTTCTATATGCCAATTATAATCAAACTAACAATCGTTCAAAGACTCTATGTCATTCACAATAGCCTCAAAAAAGTAAAATGCTTAGGAATATACTTAACCAAGGAGGTGAAGGAATTCTATAAGAAGAACTACACTATACTTATTAAATAAATCACATATGACACGGACAAATGGAAAAACATCTCAGGCTCATGGATTGGTAGGATTAACATTATTAAAATCACCATACTGCCCAAAATGATTTACAGATTCAATGCAGTCTCCATCAAAATACCAACAACATATTTCACAGATCTAGAAAAAAATGATTCTATGCATCATTCCTTCCAAAAAAGAATCCAAAGCAATCTTAAATAAAAGAACAAATCTGGAGGCGTCACATTACCAGACTTCAAATTATATTATACTATAAGTCTATGGTAACTAAAACAGCATAGTACTGGCAGAAAAGTAGAAATTTACACCAATGAGGATAGACAACCAGATACAAAACCATCTACCTGCAAACAACTCATCTTGGACAAAGCAGACAACAACATATCCTGAGGAAAAGAAACTGGATCACCACATGCAGAAGAACAAAACAGGACCCCAATCTCTCACTTTATAAAAAAAATTAGTTCAAGATGACAAACAACTTAAATTCGAAGGATGAAAATATAAAAATTCTAGAATAAAATGTATTGAAAAGGTCTTATAGACATCAGTCTAGGCCAAGAATTTACGATTAAGATCCCAAAGGCAAATACAGTAACAACAAAAATAAATGGGACTTTATTGAATTAAAAACTTCTGCCCACAAAAAGAAATAATCAACAGACTAAACAGACAATCTACAGAATAGGAGAAAATATTTGCAAACTATATATCTGATAAAGGGCTAATATCCAGAATCTACAAAGAACTCAAATCAATAAAACAAACAACCTCATTAAAAAGTGAAAGTGGGCAAAAGACATGAACAGAAGTCTTTCAAGGAAGACAGACAAATTATGAAGTAATACTCAAATTCATTAATCTTCAAAGCAATGCATGTTAAAATCACAATGAGATATCATCTTACCCCTGTCAGAATGGTCATTATTAAAAAATAAAAAACGGGGCAGCACCTGTAGCTCATCGAGTAGGGTGCCAACCCCATATACCGAAGATGGTAGGTTCAAACCCAGCCTTGGCCCACCTGCAAAACAGAAAAATAGCTGGGCATTATGGTGGGCACCTGGAGTCCAAGCTACTTGGGAGGCTGAGGCAAGACACTCTCCTAAGCCCAGGAGTTGGAGGTTACTGTGAGCTGTGTGATGCCACGGTGCTCTACCAAGGGCAATAAAGTGAAACTGTCTCTACAAAAGAAAAAGAAAAAGTAAAAATAAAAAAAAATAGATGTTGTGAATGTAGAGATAAAGGGACACTTACACACTGTTGGTGGGGCTGCGAATTAGTACAACCTCTATGGAAAACAATCTAGAGATTCCTCAAACAAATAAATATAGACTTACTATGGGATTCAACAATTTCACTCCTGGATATCTACGCAGGGGAAATAACATCACTTTATTGAAAAGACATTTGCACTCAAATGCTTATCGCAGCACCCTTCACAAAGATGTGAAATCAACCTAAGTGTCCATCAATTCATGAATTGATTAAGAAAATGTGGTATAAAAAATGTAGTATATCATGAGAAGAGTTCTCCAGAGAAATAAAACGTGTATGTGAGTGTCTGTGAGCGTTTAATCATTAGAATGTCTGGGAATCTGTTTAAAGCATGTCCATGTGTTACTTATTGCAATGTAAAGGGTCTGTTTGAAAAGTAGTAAGGATCTGAACATGGTGGCTTGCACTTGTATTCCTAGCACCCTGGGAGGCCAAGGCAGGAGGATTGCTTACATTTAAGAGTTTGAGACTAATCTGAGCAAGAGAAAAACTCTGTCTCTACTAAAAATAGAAAACCTAGCTGTGTGGTGGTTGGCAACTGTAGTCCCAGCTATTGAAGTGGCTGAGGTACAAGGAACTGTTGAGCCCAAGAGTTTGAGGCTGCTGTGAGCTACATTGCCACTACACTCTACCCAGGGCAAAAGATAGAGACCATTTCTCAAAACACAGCAACAAAAAACCCAAACCCTTGTAAACTACATAATAATGAAACAAAGACATTGATCAGAGCATTGAATGGATGGAACAAGGTACTAGAGAAATGTGACAAAAATATGAATATGACACAAACAGAAATGAAAAGATAATACCAACATAACTAAATAAGGTATGATACTATAAACATGTTATTTGGAAGTAGGAAATTGAAATACTGCAATTTCCCCTAATGGGTAGGGAAAGGTGGAGCAGGAGACTATTCTATTCCCTTATAAGACTTTTAACACTGTTTTTAAAATATTTATATTTGTAGAAGCTAGTAGATCACCGTGTGGCAGGCACAGACGTGTGCTACATTGGCCTCCCTTCTGAGAAGTACTGCAGTGTCCTGACCCATCTTTCTGGGCTTCAATGAGCCCAAATGGGAGGCTCACTCCCTTCCCGACACAGCATGTGTCTGGGGACACAGAGTGAGAGCAAGGTGGCCTTTCTCTGACGGGCACTGCACACTCTGGAGCATTCTACCGAATGGCCCAAGTTTGGGGACCCTGCCCTACCCCTACTCTTGCTTTTTGTCTTCCTTTCACTGGTACTGATCCCTAACACATTTCTTCCTCTGTTTACTCAGTACAATTTCTGCAGTTGGCACCTAAAGTGGCGTGAGAAAGGAATTCATAGAGTGGAGTTTTTCCAGTGAATCTCTCATCACGCTGCTGGCAATTTTGAACCCATTCCTGGGTAGTTGTAAGATGCTTACTATGTACCATGCAGTTATGCAATTGGTGTGCATATCTGATATATTATTTGAAGAAATCGTATAGGCAATATTGTTATTCCCATTCTGCCGATGTGCAAAGTAAGTGATGAAGATGTTAAGATCCTCATCTAAGGTCATCCATTTAGCAGCAGTGGAAATAGTATTCAAAGCAACAAAGCTTGTTCAGTCTGTTCAGAGGCAGAATTTTGAATGACGGCACTCTAAAAGTGCAGAGGTTTAAACAATCATGTTCAACTATTGCTGAATATAAATCCAGAAAAAAGATCAAAACACTTTTCAGACACAAGGAAGTTTTTATGAATAAGCCAAATGATATAATAAAAAGGGGAATATATTTTTAACTATTTTTTTTCAGTGCTATTGCTCAGGGCTTATTAAAATACTACTGTTTGACATGTATATTTTTGGTTCATGATTAATTTTTCTTCAACACAATAAATGTGCAAATTGTAACTTTGACTTTCCAAATGACGTTGTGTGATATTTTGTTTTCAATTATGAGCACAGTCTACCTCCTAAGGTTTCCAGTTAAGATAAAAGGATATGTCACAGTTAGAAACAATCAAGTCATCAAGAGGCATGGTGTGAAGTGGTTTCTATGAATCCCTGCCAGATAAAATTATTTGTAATGATGAACAGTCTCCATTTCTGCACAATTAATTTAAAACCCATTTTCAGTTGTGAATGAATTTTGTATCATATAGCAAAGAATTAATTGTACCTGATTTTTAAAAAATGGAAAACTTTGGATGGCATTTGTCTATTATCAGGAATATAATTGTGCTAAAATATTTAATCTAACAAAAACAAAATGTACTAGATAAGAAAGCAACAAAGTTGTATTATTCAACTATCATGATCAAATATATTATACAAAATTTGAGTATCTCTAAGTTAACTAGGATATGTTTGATGAGAAATGATTTATGGAAGATACACAAAACAAGATCAATTCAGCATTTCCTTGGTTTTTTTTTTTTGCCCCTAAATCTCACTATAGTATTAAAGAGCTTCAGGCTCAAATACTTATTTAGGTATTTTTATTGTCCAGTTACCTATGTTAAGTCAAGGAAGATATGGTTAAGATTAAAAGTTACTAAAAGATATTGAAGGTACCAAAAACTTTCTTTCTTTCTTTTAACAGAGTAGCCAATATAATCTAAGAGAAGTCACACAAAAGAAATGAAAATGGCTAGTGTGTGAAGTATAAAGAAGTATTTGTGAACTCTATAAGAGCAAAAAGGAGAAAAATAGTTTCATCTACAAAGAATTTCACATGGAACAAGAAGAGTATACTAATAATTATGATTGCAAAAAGGTGCTTTTTCTTTATTTTTTTCAAAACTGTTTGTGATATAGAGTAATTGCAAAGAATATCATACAACTGTTTATAGGACCATAACAGAAGTGACTTTTTAAATTTGGATTTACAAAATAGCATTGGTCTGAAAACCTTAATCTATTAGATTTGCTATAAGGAAGTTATTTATATAATATTTGGCTATTATTATTTCCTGGCATTTAAATGTACCTTTGATGTGAATGGATATACTCTTTTAATCCTATATCTTTTAAAACATAGTTCCTGAAAATATAGGGAAAAAAGACTTTGATTAAATGTATAAATACATGAAGGAGAAATTACTGAATAGGCAATTGACCACAGACTATGTTCAACCCAGAGAAGAAGGTAATTGCTTTCAATAGCCCTGCTGACACTTTTCTATTGAGAGAAAGGTCTTACTCCATCATATTCCTGCTAATGCTGAAGAGCCTCGCAGAGGAAGCTTAGTGCTATTCCCGAGAGGTAATTGTGTTCTAACCTCCACTCATCACCTTATTCAGGGTATACTTTATTATTTTTTTTACTAAGTCACATATATCATGAATACATTGATGCCTTTGTGGGATTCAATGTGTTGATTATTTGTACAAATGGGAGTGCTTACATCTTACTTATTAACATAGCTTTCACCTCTTTTACTTAGTCACAGGGTAAAGACATTTGTTTTCTATACTTGATAGATTTGACTTGTACCCTTGCAATATACTTCATAGGTGTGGTCCCACCATTAACCTTCCCTCTATTGAACCATCCCTCTCCCCTCACATCTTCCTCTCCTTCCCTCCTCCATCCTGGGCTATAGTTGTGATTCATCTCTCATATGAAAGTGTGAGTGATTATAAATAGATTTCATAGTAGTACTGAGTACATTGGATATTTTTTTTTCCGTTCCTGAGATACTTTACTAAAAAGAATATTTTCCAGTTCTATCCATGTAAACATAAAAGAGGTAAAGCCTCCATCTTTTTTTAAAGCTGCATAGTATTCCATGGTATACATATACCACAATTTATAAATCCCTTCATGGGTCGATGGGCACTTGGGCATCTTCCATGACTTGGCAATTACGAATTGAGCTGCAATCAACAATCTGGCGAAAATATCTTTGTTGCCAAGTGATTTTTGGTCTCTTAGGTATACATCTAGTAGAGGAATTGCAGGATCAAATGGCAGGTCTACTTTTAGATCCCTGCGTGTTCTCCAAACTTCTTTCCAAAAGGAACATACTAGCTTACATTCCCACCAGCAGAAGTGTTCCCTTTTTTCCACATCCACGCCAACATCTGTAGTTTTGGGATTTTGTGATGTGGGCTTCTCTTACTGGACAAAGATGATATCTCAAAGTGGTTTTGGTTTGTATTTCTCTGATGATTAAAGATGAGCATTTTTTCATGAGTCTGTAGACTGTGCACCTGTCTTCTTTGGAGAAGCTTTTGTTCATGTCTCTTGCCCACAATGAAATGGGATCATTTGTTCTTTTCTTGCTAATACATTTGAGTTCTCTGTGGATTCTGGTTATTAGATCTTTGTCAGAAATATAAGCTACAAAAATCCTCTCCCAATCTGAGGGCTGTGTACTTGCTTTACTTACTGTGTTCTTGGCAGTGCAGAAGTTTTTTAGTTTGATCAGATCCCAGTAATGTATGTTTTGATGTTGCTTCAATTGCCCAGAGGAGTCTTCCTCATAAAGTATTTTCCCAGGACAATTTTTTCAAGTGTTTCCCCTGCACGCTCTACAAGAATTTTTATAGCTTTATGTCTTTAAGTATTTTATTCAGTGAGAGTCTATTTTTGTTAGAGGTGAAAGGTGTGGGTCCAGGTTTAGTCTTCTACAAGTCATTAGCCAAATCACCAGCACCATCTGTTAAACAGGGAATCTTTCCTCCAATTTATGTTTTTGATAGGCTTATCAAAGATCAGATGGTGATAAGTGTCTGGGTTCATCTCTTGGTTCTCAATTCTGTTCCATATATCTACCTCTCTATTTTTCTATCAGGACCTCGCTGTTTTGATCACTATATATTTATAGTGTAGTCTGAAGTCTAGTAGTGTTATTCCTCCTGATTTGTTCTTATTTCTGAGTAATGTCTTGGCTATTTGAAGTTTTTTTCTGTTTCCATATAAAACAAAGTACTAATATTTCCAGATCTTTAAAGTTTGATAGAAGTGCTTTAATAGGGATTGCATTAAATCTGTAGATTGTTTTTGGTAGCATAGACATTATAACAATTTTGATTCTTCCCAGCCATGAGCATGGTATGTTATTCCATTTGTTAAAATTTTCAGCTATTTCTTTTCTCAGAGTTACATAGTTCTCTTTATAGGGATCTTTTACATCCTTTGTTAAGTACACTCCCAAATATTTCATCTTCTTTAGCACTACTGTAAAAGGAGGAGAGTTCTAGACTGTTTTTTCTGCTTGACTATTGTTGGTATAAATAAATGCTACTGATTTGTGAGTATTGATTTTGCATCCTGAGATGCTGCTGCATTCCTTGATCACTTCTAGGAGTTTTGTAGTTGAGTCCCTGGGGCTTTCCAGATATATAATCAGATCATCTGCAAAGAGTGAAAGGTTGATCTCCTCTGACACTATATGGATACTCTTGATCACCTTCTCTTGCCTGATCACAATGGCTAAGAATTTAATTAAAATGTTAAAAAGAAGTAGTAACAGTGGGCAACCTTGTCTGATTCCTGATCTGAGTGGAAACGTCAATTTTCTCCATTCAGTACAATATTGGCTGTGGGTTTTCTGTAGATGGCTGCCATCAGGTTAAGAAATGTCCCTTTGATACCTATTTTCTTAAGCACTCTGATCATAAGAGTATACTGGATATTATCAAAAACTTTTTCTGCATTAGTGGAGAAAATCATATGATCTTTATTTTTTATTTTGTTTATGTGATGTATTATATTTATAGATTTATGTATATTGAACCATCTTTGGGAGACTGGGATGAAACCCACCTTGTCATGATGTATAAATTGTTTGATGTGTTGCTGGATTATTTGCTAGAATCTTATTGAATATTTTTACATCAATATTTATTAGAGATATTGTTCTATAATATTCTTTTCTTGTTGGATCTTTTCTTGGTTTGGGGATCAGGGTGATATTTGCTTCATAGAATGTGTTGGTAATTATTCCTTCTTTTTCTATGTTTTGGAAAAGGTTAAAGAATATGTGTACTAGTTCCTCTTTAAAGGTTTGGTAGAATTCTGATGTGAAGCCATCTGGGCCAGGACTTTTTACTTTGGAGAGATTACTTATAGTTGATGCCATTTCAGAACTTAATATAAGCTTGTTCAGCATTTCCACTTCTTTCTGGCTAAGTCTAGAAAGGTGGCATGTTTCCAAGTATTAGTGTATTTCCTTCAGATTTTCATATTTCTGAGAATAGAGATTTTTATATGGATTGTTTGAATTTCTGAGACGTCTGTTGTAATTTGGCCTTTATCATTTCAGATGGGTGAAATTAGGAATTTTACTCTTTTATTTCTGGTTAGATTAGTCAAAGGTTTATCTATTTTATTGACCTTTTCAAAAACCAACTTTTTGATTGATTGATCTCTTGTATAATTTTTTTGTTTTCAATTTCATTTAATTCTGCTCTAATTTTAGCAGAATTAATCATTTTGTTCCAAAAATTTCGTAATTTCCTTCTTAATCTCGTCTGTAACCCAGCTATCATTCGGCATAAAGTTATTCAGTTTCCATGATTTTGTATGAGTATGCAGATTCCTCTTGTTACTGGGTTCAATTTGTATTCCAAGATGGTCTGAGAAGAGACAAGGAATAATTTCTATTTTTTTAAATTTGCTGAAGTTAGACTTGTGACCTAAGATGTGATCAATTTTGGAGGATGTTCCATGGGCTGATGAGAAGAATGTGTATTCAGTTTGGTTAGGATGAAATGTTCTGTAGATGTCTATTGAATTCAAGTATTGAATGGATGAGTTTAAATCTAAAATTTATTTGCTTAGCTTCCTATTGGAGGACCTATCCAATACTGCCAAAGGGGTGTTAAAATCTCTGGCTGTTATGGTGCTGGAGGAAATCAAGTTGCTCATGTCTGTTAGAGTCTCTCTTATAAATTGAGGTGCTTTCTGTTTGGGTGTATAAATATTAATATTAATAATCAAAACCTCTCATGTTGAGTGTTGCCCTTAACAAATATTAAGTGACCATCTTTATCTTTCCTTACTATTGTTTCTGTGAATAAAATTGCTACCTGCTTTTTTTCTGACTTCCATTTGCCTGAATTGTAGATGACCATCCTTTCACCCTGAGTCTATATTTATCTTTTAAGGTAAGATGAGATTCTTGTATGCAGCAGATATCTGGTCTGAGTTTTTCTATGTAGTCAGCTAACCTGTGCCTCTTTAGAGGACAATTTAAGCCATTCACATTAATTGAGAATATGGATAAGCCTGGTAGTATTTTGGGTATCGCGTTTTTCAGAAGTCCAGTGAACATTTTTAATTCTTTTGCCACTGTGGAAGTTGGAGTTTGATCACAAGTTTCTGAGTGAGTTTACTTTAGTGGTAGAGCATTGTGCTTGTCATTGTGGAGGATTAGTCTGAGAATATCCTGGAAAGCTAGTTTAGTTACAGCAAATTTCTTCAACATGTAAATGTAATTAAAGTATTTAATTTCTCCATCATAAATTAAACTTAGTTTAGCTGCATACAGGATCCTGAGTTGAAAGTTGTTTTGTTTTAGAAGGTTGAAGGTCAATGACCATCCCCTTCTGGCAAGAAAAGTTTTTCAGAGAGGTCTGCAGTCATTCTAATATTCTTCCCCTTGTAGGTTATGGTATTCTTACATCAGGCTGCTTGCAGAATTTTCTCCTTCATATTATCTTTGACAAAGTTATGTAAGATAATGTGTCTAGGAGATGTTTCATTTGGATTGAGTCATGCTGGGATTCTGAAACTGTCTTCTGTCTGGATTTCAGAATCTCTTACCATGTTTGGGGAGTTCTCCACTATTTTCTCTTGGAGTAGAGCATCTGGGCCTTTCAAAGTAACCTCTTCTCTTACGTGATTCCTATAAGGTGAATGTTTGCTCTTTTGGAGTGGTCCCACAATTCTCTCAGGGAATGGTCCATTTTTGCTTTCCACTTCTCTTCCTTTTTGAGGATTTGGGAGTGTTAAAAATCTTTGTCTTCAATGTCAGAGATCCTTTCTTCTCCCTGCTCCATTCTATTACTGAGGGATTCTACTATATTTCTCAGATCTTTGGTGGTTGCGAGTTCTTGCCTCAATGTGTAAAAATCTTTGGTGATTTTGTCTTTGAATTCATTGAATTCTTGAGACAACTTTTGAATTACTCCTTGAAATTCTAATTCCATTTTTACTGCCATTCTGTTGGTCTTATTTGACATCCAAATTCTGAACACAATATCTGACATCTCAGCCATTTGTTTATTAATGGTATCATCTGGTGTGTTTGTTTTGTCATTTCTCGGGAAAGTTGATCTGCTCTGATTATTCATGTTGCCAGAGTTTTCCTGTTGATTCTTCCCCATGATTATTTTTCACATTTGGCTAGATGGGCAGGGAAGTTGAAATTGGATTGGGAGTTCCTGTAGTTGTGGTTAACCAGCTCTTTACTTAGGATCTGGGACTGATGACTATAGCTTTTTCCCATACAGCTTTGCAAAGGACATGTGCAGCATTACAGTCTGAGGTTCTTGGGACTTACCTGGTGTGGTGGGTTAGGTAGCTCTGTCTTATATTCAACTGGTCTTTGTCCAATCCTAGTGGATCAGTGACTCTGGGTTAAAGTCTCAGCTGAAATTTACTTTCTTGGAGTTGCAGCTTGTCTCAGCAGAGGTGACCTTCAGTTATCACACTACTTTCTCCACTCAGCTCCCAGTCTTCAGCTTTATTGGGTACTTTCTAGTCATTATCCTTCCATCTGGATGAGAGCTTCTGTGAAAATCCGGTTCCAGTTGGCCATCTTGCCCCTCCTCCTCAGGGTACAATTTAATGTAATTTAAAATGGTTTAAAAAAAACTAAGTGAAATGAAGAAAGTAATGTACAAAGTTGGACTCCTTTGAAGTAATTAGAGAAGTTAAATAAAAATATGCACAGAGAGAAAATAAGTCAAAGAGATGATAGACAATTAGTGTTGATATTAACTGATGGTATACAAAGAAGTCTGTATTTTGCAGCTATTGAAAGAAGGAAAATATAAAATTTATTTCTAATCAGAATATATAGCAAAATGAAAAGAAAAAATGTTAAATGCAAAACTTCACTTGGACCTTTCTTCTGTTTTCTTATGTGAGTACTTAGTGCTAAAGATCATCTGTTAGTTTTATTGTTGTTACATACCACAATTAAATGTTATTCAATTTAAAATATTTTCCAATTTCCTTTGCACATTTTTAGAATTAGAAATATGTTGCATAATTTGTAAGCTTTTGAAGAATTTCTGTCTTTCAACAACTTTTTTTTTTTTTTTAGATTAACATGAGGGTGCATACGATTAGGTTACATTGTTTGTGTTTATAAGGTAAAGTCCAAGTTGTACTTGAGTCTGTATGGCCACAGAGGTGTGTCATACACATATACATTGTACCAGTTAGGTGGTAACTTACCAAATCCTCTCCTCCTTGCTCCCTCCTGTCTTTATGAATCTTCTAATTTAATTTTGTT
This sequence comes from Arctocebus calabarensis, assembly GCA_963573935.1. NCBI lineage: Eukaryota > Metazoa > Chordata > Mammalia > Primates > Lorisidae > Arctocebus > Arctocebus calabarensis. The sequence goes on from CAUYON010169892.1 coordinate 26,865, forward strand.
GTGGTCTGAGAACATGATTTATGTGATTATAATTCTTTAATATTAGCATAAATAGTTTTCTTCATTAACTACTACTTTTGTTTTTTGTAACGGCCAGAGTAAGTTCATCTTTTTCCAAGTAAACTTGTATTTTATCTTCCTTTCTTTTTCATTTATGCTGGAGGTTGCTTAGTTTTATTAATGTCCTCAGAGAGCAAATTTCTGGCTTTGTTGATTTTCTCTTATTCTATTCTGTTAATATTTTTGTTGCTATAACCATCATCTTTTTCCTTTACCTTATTTGAATTTAATTTTCTACCTACATTCATGAAGGTAAAATTTCACCTCCTCTCCCTTTGAAGCTAGAAATGTTTCTCTAAGCATTTTTAGCAAAATCCTTTTCTTTTTTTTTTCTTTTTTTTGGGGGGGGGAGGACAGAGCCTCAAGCAGTCGCCCTGGGTAGAGTGCTGTGGTATCACAGCTCACAGGGACCTCTAACTCCTGGGCTTAAGCGATTCACTTGCCTCAGACTCCCAAGTAGCTGGGACTACAGGTGCCTGCCACAATGCCCAGCCAACTTTTGGTTGTAT
>CAUYON010169896.1:0-27339 GCA_963573935.1 Arctocebus calabarensis
CACGCTGTCTCCCTGTGTCCCCAAAGGGATGTTTCTGGGCAGATCTCGCCAGCCAGAGATGCCTGAAGTCTTCTCTCCCCAGTCTCACCGAGCCCAGTTGCAAGGAAGCTGTTACTCGGCCACCATCTTGGCTCCTCCTCCTGCTTTTTAATTTTTTAAAAGACAACTGATCACTTAAAGCACATCAGCAATATTGTATCATGGGATTTATAAAATAGGCAAAATTAAAACATAAGATAGCAATAACACAAACATTTTACCCCTTCCATTTCCACTCACACTCTTGCTAAGCCCGGACATTATAAGCAAGAACTGGTTGCAAATTCTGGCACTAGCACTTCCTAAGTAACCTCTGTCAAATCACTCAACTCCTCTAAACCTCAAATTCCTATTCTCAATGTTGGTGGTTTTATACCCTCTTCTCCATCTTGAGAGAACAGGCTGGAGTGTGCCAGGCTGGGCCATGAGCCCAGGCTTGTGGTCTCCAGAGCCGGCTGAAACCCAGAGCTGTACCATGGCGTCATGATGCCACGAAGCATCTCCATGACTCTGGGCAAGGCAACACTGATGCTGGCCCCCAGAAGCTCCTCTGTCCAGCACATATACCCACCAGACTGTTGAGCTGCCATTCAGTACCTCTTCCCTGGCCCCAATATCTCCCCATGGGGCCATGCCCTGTCCCCCTCACTGGGGTCGGGGGTGAGCCAAGCACTGCACCACTGCTTGGTGCATCCACTGGGTACCTGCTTCCTGAGAGACCAGTAGGCAACTCCCCTCCAGGCACTGCAGGCTGCACTCACTAACACTGAATAGGAACGTTCGAGTCCTCAAAGAGTCAGTGACCAACCAGGGAAAACTGAGGACATGGGATAACAGGATGCCCAGCAAGGAAGTATGGACCCATCAGGATACAGGACTATGTCAGCCTGTCCTTGCCCAAACTCGTTCAGTAAGCAGTTCATGAGGAACTTCTATGTGCCAGACTGTGTGGTAAGCATTGCGAGTACAGGTTAACAAACACAATCTGTGTCTTTGAGAAATGCACAATGTCAAGGACAGGGAACATGGAACAGACATACAGAAGACTAAAGATGTGACCTCAGACAGGAGGCCGCCCCCACACAAGGCTCAGGTTCTGGATTTCTCAAGACTGTTCAGACCCTTCAAGTTAAACTCTGCCAATTCGCTGTGGAGTAAAACGCCACTGGTGTCAATCTCCTTAAAGAGACACCATGAAAACTCCAGAAATGCTATCAGGCCACCTTGATGAAGCATCTGCAATGCGCTACAGGTCATGCTAAACACCTGTGCTCACTCTCTAGGGCTGCCATGGAGTGTTACCAAAAAAGTCAGTGGCCTAGAACACCAGAAATTCTCCCTCTAGAGCCCTAAGTCCAAAGTCAAGATGTCAACAGGGCCATAATCCCTTTAAAGGCTCCAGGGAGAGTCCTTTCTTGCCTCTTCAACTTTCTGATAGCTTCGGGTATTTCTAGACCTGTGGCTAAACATCACTCCAATTACTGCTTCTGTCTTCCCATCAACTTCTCGGAGTCTCTTTATGTTAAATCTGCCTCTGGCTTTCTCTTATAAGGAAACTGTCATTGAATTTAGGGTGTACCCTAAATCCAAGATAATCTCATCTCAAGATCTGTAACTTAATTACATCTGCAAAGATCTTTATTGCAAATAAAGTCACATTCTGAGGTCCCCAATGGACGTACTTTTGAAGGATCACAATTCCACCCACTCTAGGGCTTTATAAACATCAACTTACCCACTCCTTGAAACTATTTTCTATGGCAAATACTGTTAATGTCCTCATTTTACACATAGTGAAACTGAAGCTCAGGTTAACAATTTGCCCAAGATAACATCGTTAACGTTGGGAGAGCCAGGATTTGAACCCTGGTCTCTCCAATGTCTTAATATCTTAATCTACAACCTTCCATCCTCCATAAATCCCACAGGCATTGAAGCAGCATGGGCTAACCAGCTTGTGAGATGAGAGACAAGTTCTCAGAGGGAGGGAGAGCCAAGATCGACCCTAAAGGGTGAAGATCTGTGAACCAGAAGAAGAAACCAAGGAAAGGTATCTAAGGAGAGGAAGTAGCATGACCCTGGGGCCTCATAGTTCACTTCCAAGGATGAGCATGCCACCACTCATTACAGTTGGAATGTGGGGTGCTGGAGGGAAAGAAGTGAGCACCCCAGGAAAGAGAGAGCTGAGCAAGGCCAGGATACAGAGGGGTTTGGTGCCAGGGGAGGAGGCCAACCTTTGTCTTATAGGCCACTGGGAGCCACTGGGTGAAGCAGGACCTGCATATTGGCTAGGGTTAGGAGTATGCAAATGCTAGCCAGTGGGGCATGTTGGCCAACAAGGAGAAGTGACCCAGTCACTGTCGGCCAGCCCCACATGGCTGCCCTGCTCTAAGCCTGTAGATCTGAGAACTGGTGGAAGTGTGCCACTCAGGGGCCTTGTTGTCCAGGCCCCAGCTCTGCCACATCATGGGTACCATCTCTGCTTGCTGGGCTCAGAATCTAAGCCTAAATTGTCAAACAAGCCAAATTTTTGCAGCTGCTGTGGCTCACACCTGTAATTCTAACACTTGGGAGACTGAGGCAGATGGATTGCTTGAGGTCAGGAGTTCGAGACCAGCCTGAACAAGAGCAAGACCCCATCTCTAAAAAATAGCCAAGCGTTGTGGAGGACGCCTATTGTCCCAGCAACTTGAGAGGCTGAGGCAACAAGAGTTTGAGGTTGCTGTGAACTATAATGTCAGAGCACTCTACCGAGGGCAACAAAGTGAGAATCTGAAAGCCATTTCTAGTAGAAATGAAAATCAGATGGTCACCTCAAGCAAGCAATGGTATGCAGGGTCATTCGTGGTTGGTTTGCTGTTGGAAAGGTTGTGAGCACAGCAAGGCGGCTCACCTCTCTTCCTGAGGCTCCGGGGGACAGTGCTGGTCAAAGCCCCTGCACACACAAGCAGAGCTCCCAAGGAAGGTGAGGTGAGCAAAGCTGAAGCTCCTACCGCAAAACCAAGGGAGGAAGCGCTCTCCCAAGTTGTCGGCTATACTGACAGCACTGGGACTATGGCCTAGAGGGTGGGGAGAGCGCGACATTAAGAGAACACGTTTTTACCCCCGTCCTGAATACCTGCCCGTTCAGACCCCTAAATTCCTGCCGGCATACCTGTGGCAGATGCCGGGTAGACTCTGGGCTAGGCTATTTGCTCACTGGAATCCTGTGTGTTTTGTGGGCAGTGAGAGTTTCACAGTTAGACCTAAACTTTACTGGGAAAATATCCATGCTTCACCAGGAGAAAGCTAACGGGTGGCAACAGGCAGGGTCATGGGGACAGTTGTTCCTTAGATGAGCTCTAAAGACAAGCAAGGATTGCTCCAGCTCCTTAGCAAGCCTCTCAGGATGTGGACCTAAATGCTAGAAAGATTTCTGTTCACATTTCTAGCTGTAGTTTTCCATGAAAACTGGGCAATCATTCTCAAGAAAAATCCATTTTCTGTGGTTTACCCAGTACAAGAAAATTAAAGAATTAAGAGGAATTTCGACAAACTCAAGAGACAGGGCTAACAGTTCATATAAGTATGGTTGATTTCAATTTAACATTTACTGAGAATCTACTACACATCAGACACTAGGCAACATATTCTATGGCCTAGCAGCTTGTAGCCCCCTCTCAGGGGCCCACTCAAGATCCTGCAGCCATTTCACTCACTTGGTGATTCAGACTCAACATTTCTCTTCTGTCCCCTGCCTGCCTCCCAGCTATTAGACCCCAGAGGCCAAAGAATACAGAGGTTTAGTGTACAGGGAGGGCCAGGCTGCCTGGGATAAGATTTGGCTTCACCCTCTCCATGTGGCTCAGTTTCCTAATCTGTAAAATGGGTGACAACCTGTTGTAAGGTTGCCCTGAAGATAAGTGAGTTATCCCCATGCAATGTGCTTAGGCCACCACCTGGCACCTAGGGGATCCTCAGCAAACCCCATCTCCTACTTCAGGAGCCTCCAATTCCCCACTTTTACATTCTCTATGCCAGCTTTTCTTCACCAAATCAGCCAAGGGAATTTCTGCCTCATACAAAATAAGATTTTTTTCAGTTTCACACCATTCCCAAAGGAGCCTTCTCCTGGTTCAATAGTTCTAGCTACCAAGGATCACAATATTGCTTCACTAGCATAACTTTCAATAATGTATTGGATCCATTTAAAGTGATTCTAATCATAAATGCTCTAGTTCAGTTAGATACAAAATTAAATGCAAGCAAGTAATTGTATTTTCTCCGTATATTATGGTCTGAAAGAAATTAGAGTAGCTTAGTCTTATTGTCAAAGGGTTTATCAAACCACATGATTCTGTAAGAAAGGGAACTTATTATTTGTCAGCCACTAGTGAGAGGAAGAAGGTTTGGATAGGGAGTGGATCAGATACCATCAAATTGTCAGACGACAAACATTTTTGTCTCTGGGGTCTGGGATAAACTGGCTTCATTTCCTACCTGGCCCTTTACTTTTCTTAGAATTTCTCTGCAAACGGCCTTCTTCACCTTCAACATCTTCACTGTCTCTCATGGCGGTTCAGCTGGAGAAACAGGAAAAAGATGGGCTTGAATTAAACGAGCTCTGAGTATGAGTCTGCCGATAGTGGACACCATTCGGGTGGTGCAAAGATATTGATTGTTTCATGGCTGAGGGAGTTAACAGGAAAATTCTTTCTATGAGTAACAGGAAAATTCTTTTTATGACAAATTTATGTGTATTAGGGTTTATGAGATCCTTTAGGGGAAAGAACTTTGAGATTGGAAAAGTGCTATAGTAGGAACTAAAATAGGAGCAATTAGTAAGCTTTCCAAAGTCAGAAAACCTTCTTGTACATGCACTTCTTAAACTTGGTAATAAAATGTTGGATAACAGTCACATGTTGGTGACAGGATTTAACTTATTCTCATTCTTCATAACTTTTAAATAAATATTAGGTCTCAAGGCAGAAGTTCTGGAAAGAGAACCACATGCATAGATTGTTTTAGCTCCATTTGACATATTAGGAAAGTGAGACTACAGAAATTTGTAGCCAAGGACATATGGGCAACAGAGCAACAGAGCCGGCACCAGACCAGGGCTGTCTGCTACCCAAAGTTCACAGACCATTCCCGGAAAAGGTGTAGTCAGAGCTCGGCCTGAGTGTCATGCTCTTTATGTTGCCAGTTTAGGGATTAAGTCAGATCCTTAGTTTTAACTCAGCCAGGACAGTTCCCTCTCAAAGTTGATATTGACAAAACATAACATTTTGGTTTAAAAATTCTGTGCAGTCAGCCGCTCTGCCTCTTCTGTCAAGATGTCCTGTGGAAGCCTAAAGGGGGAGACCGGGAAAGACCGGGAGAGAAACGGAGAGAGCTTTTCTCTCCCCACTTGAGTTCTCTCTCTGTACCAGGAGCTTTAGTGTTTTCTGTATTCTTTTCTGTAAATAAATTCTGTCTTACCCCTGGAAAAAAAAAAAAGAAAGAAAAGAAAATGCCATGAAGGCTATCTTAGTTTGATGAAAACATTTCAGATTGTATATGAAACCAGCACATTGTACCCCTTGATTGCACTAATGTACGCATCTGTGATTTAATAAAAAATAAAAAATAAAGTGTCCTGTGGAAGCAGTGACTCCACATCCCAGAAAGTGGAGGACTTTCTATTCTTTCCACATCCGACTTCCTAGCCCTCCAGCCCTGGTGGAAGACCAAGTGAAAGTACGGGTGGGGGCGGAGCCAGAAAGGGGCAGGGCCTCAAAGGGGTGGGGCTGGTGGGCGGGGTCACAATTCCTGTTCAGGTGCAGCTCCAGCCCTACTAGGCCCTACTGACCCAGGTGTACATCCTAGAAGAGCCTCTTAGGAGACCCTGTGCCTTCTGCGGGAAAGATCTGTGAAAGTTGCTGTGTGCCATGTTGTGTAGAGGCAGGCTGTGCCCAGAACAATGGCCTGTCTCTTCTGCCCTATGAAGGATTCCAGAGCATGCTCTGTGCCCAGGCTGTAGATTTAATGCCTTCCTTCCTGAGTGTGTCCCACACAGGATGATTTGGGGTGATACAAATGGAAACATTTTTATAGCAGTTATGCATTTATTTAAATGTATATCAGCTATGCACAGTCCCGCTGACCTGTGAGTCCATGCATATTGCTTTGGACAAAGTAATTTTCTAGGTCTGTACCTATAACATTTGATGCACTAGTATTTCACCACCTCTATGTTCCTAATTAGCTCCATACTGCAGCGAGAAGATATACAGATTATCCTCCCAAGTATGAGAAAGGAGGGAAGAAACATTTCAGAGGTATGTTAGTATGCAGGATGGTAAGATAGGAAAGAGGTGAAAAATGAGTATTTTGGAGACAAATTGCCTGCGTGGGCAATGCTGGTCCTTTAGTTTAATAGCTGTGTGACTGGAGCAAGTGACCAAACCTCTCCATATTACTTTAAAGTTTGTTGGGCCCTTGTTACTACAGCTAGCATCACACTCATACAGCTAACATGCAAAACTCCATCCAACAAAGGATTTTCTTCTTACCTGTGAATGCAGTCATTTGAGAAGGCACAAAGTTACCAAAACTAAAGGCATTGATTTACAATATTTAAGAACTCATTATTGTTGAAAATAAAATAATATAATGTGTTCAAGCCTGAACAGCCTGAACAATTTCTTGTTGTTTTTTTTTTTTGAGACTGAGTCTCACTTTGTCCTCCTCGGTAGAGTGCCATGGCATCACAACTCACAGCAACCTCAAACTCTTGGGCTTAAATGATTTTCTTGCCTCAGCCTCCCGAGTGGCTGGGACTATAGGTACCCACCACAATGCCTGGCTATTTTTTTGTTGTAGTTGTCACTGTTGTTTGGCAAGCCCAGGTGGGATTAGAACCCGCCACCTCCAGTGTATGTGGCTGGTGCCCTAGCCGCTGCACTTCAGGTGCCAAGCCAAATCTGAACAATTTTATAATTGTCTTACTAATCAGAGTTAATCAAAGATGCTACTGGTGTGCTTGGAATTTAGCTCTTTGGTGGATACGACGCCCTCAGAGTTCCACATCACTCAGCTTCCTCAACCATTGATTGGATCAGACCTGCACCAGGAAGCAGGGATTTCACAGTCCTGAACCTACAGGCAGAAAAGCTACAACTTTGGGAAATGAGGATATCACCTTAAAATTAGCATGGCCTTTTCTACAGTCCTTTGAGCTAAGAATATTTCAACAGCAATTTTTCAAATTAATAGTATGCAAGTCTCCCCTAAAGAAAAAGAGTAAAAGCAAAAGGTTACGTAAATAAACTTTTTTTAAAAATCAAGTATTTTTTAAATAAAGTGAAAAAATGTTAAAGTTTAAAAATTTAATTTTTTTACTTTAAATAAAACGTTATTTTAATAAATTTAGAAAATAGAGAAAAGCACAACGTATTTTAAGTTGCTTAGAATCCAACTTATCAATGTGTATGTGAGCATATATCCACACATACGTTACCATTTTACTTTTTCAGTCCAGAATCAGAGTGAAATAGACATTCTGTTTGTAACTCCTGTTTTTTTATTTCACATGTTGCAAAAACTTCTTCCTGTTTCGTTATTCTTCTACATCATTTCCAAACCTTCCCTGCCAATCCCCCACCAGTCTCCCACCCTCCATCCTCCATTTTCACGTAAGGCAGCCATTCCCACCTCTTCCTTCTCAGAAAAATTAGAAAACATGAGAAAGCAGCAGTAGTGCCCTCATTTTCCTGTTACTAAGTTGGAAACCTCCCAGAACCACACACACACACCCTCTCATTTCCCTTTGCTATGATAGAGAAGGCAAGGTTTGCCAGCGTGTCCTGGCCCACCTAAATCTGCTTTGGGTCATCCTTTGAGTCAGAGCTCAAGGTCACTGACCTTCGGAGAACCCTTGCCCCATCCTCAGATGAGCTTAAGCACCACATCTATGCCCTCTCTTTATATCCCGTTGTTACTGGAATTCTGTCTCCTCTCCTGGCCGGCTCGCCAAATCTGATAGCGGAATTTCAGGTTCTCCATCCCCGTGATTTGAAGAATAAATCCGCGGACCACAGATCAGTGGTAAGACAGAATTTATTTATAGAAAAGAATACAAAAAACACTAAAGCTCCTGGTAGAGAGAGAGAACTCAAGTGGGGAGGGAAAAGCTCTCTCCGTTTCTCTCTCGGTCTTTCCCTGTCTCCGCGTTTAGGCTCTTAGTCTCGGGGTATGTATAGGTGTGTGGGTTCCTTGGCCAGGAAATGAATGAACATAGTCCCTTCCCCGAGGCAAGGTGAATGAATGTATCAATGAATGAACCCAGTCCCTTCCAGCGGAGCAAGGTGAATGAATGTAACATTCATGGAATTGAGGCCTAGGAAATTCACATGAAATTGACCTAGGCATAGGAAATGGGGGTTCTGTATTTAGTCCTAAGTGTAACGGGAAGGAGACACCAAGGCGCTGGTGTCTCCCCGGCAGTTGTCCGGCCTGTTTGGGTATCGGAGCCTCCGGTGGGGGTGGGAGGCTCCCCTATCACCCAGCCCGCTGGTTCCTCAGCTGGCTGCCAGCGCACCAACACAGCCAAGGTGGAAGCTCAGCTCGGCTGAGTCGGCTGAAGCGCCAAATGTCCTGTATCACTGTCATTGCTCATCAGGGCACAGGCCATGACTGGTGATTTCTGTGTATTTTTGCATCATCTGACTATATCTTTAAGCTTCATCAGGACAGGGACTGTGTCTATTTTGCTCACCCTTGATCTCCAGCCTTCAGCAGGGGGCCAACATGGGGCTGTAGAATGAGTGAATGAAAAGCGATCACTTTGCCAAAGTGTGGATAAGGCTTAATGTATTTACCCAAACTCACTTCTGCTCAGTTAGACTTTTTCCATTATTTCACTAATGGAGCAATAATACATTGGTGTATTGTGTATTTGTGTATTGTGGTAAATCACCAAGGAGATAAATCTGCATGCAAATATCTGATTATTTCCTTAAGACTAAATTATTGAAAGGAATTACTCAAAGTTTTTGTTGTTGCTGTTGTTGTTTGTTTTGAATTACTCAAAGTTTTTGAAGCTCCACCTAATTGTTTGGATTTTTTTTTTTTTTAAGTGGGAGGGTATTAACTGGAAATATATATAAGAGAAGGAGGGATGGCGGGAGGGAGGAAGAAAGGGGGGAGAGAGAGAAAGAAAGGGGAGGGGACGGGAGGGGAGGGGAGGGAAGAGAAGGCAAGGCAAGGCAGAAAGAAGGAAGGAAGGAAAGAAGGACAAAAGACTTGAGCTAACCAGGCTTTTTCTCCCTGGGAAATAGCCTCTGTTGAGCCTATTGTCCAACCAGTTTCCTAAGCACACTCTGTATTCCTGCCAAACCATTCCTGGGAAAGGCAAAATTAGACACTCTCAAATCCCAAGGTTTAAGATGATAAAGATTCTTAGAGGCAAAGGCAAGCAATTCAGGGCTTTTTGTTCCCCTGACCCTTTGTTCTAGCAATTTCTCCCATCTCAAAGGATTCTCTGAACAGCAGCAAGAGGCTGACACTTCGACCATCCCGGTTCTCACAGACTTCCCCAGTGCAGACAAAGCAGGGCTGGCACCGCGGAGGGCGGCAATAAAGGGGGACAGAGAAAGAAGAAAGCGCCCAGAGGGTCTGGGGAGCCCAGTGTATGCCGTTGCTGCAGCAACTGAGAGTTAGACAATGAGGCGGGAGGGGACAGCCATTTTCTTCACTCTGTCATGTTGTCATGGATACTGGAATTTTAAAAGTAAAGGAGGGAAGGGTTTTCTGTATGCTTTAGAAACAGTGCCTTTTTTCACTTCCTTGGCCTGTATCCTTGCTGGGGACTGGGGACCTTCCGTTCTGAGTCTTACTGGAAGCAGGCCTGGGGGTGGGGGAGCACAGAAGGCAAATGCATTGTGTGAAGGTGATTTTCTGGCCAGTAGCTCTCACATCCATTTCCATGTAAAGCCAGAAAGGCCTAAGCCTTCGTGAAAATTTCCATCCGCCAAAATGTTTCATCTACATGGCAAAAAGACTGTCTCCTTGACCCTCTTCCTCCCAGAAGTGCTCACACATGGGCAGTTGCTCAAGGTCTCAGCTTCACTCCCCCTCCCCCATTGCTGCCCCCCCTTACACACAAGGACCCCTAAGTAGCTTTGCCCTCCAGGACTTTTCAGGGTGCACATGGTTCAGCTCCCTCTCCTGACTCTGTCTCCCAGCTCCTTTTGCCCTTTGACAATGTCAGGACCTTGGCATTGCTCTCCGGAGCTGTTCGGTGTGGGGTGGTGAGAAAGGTCAAGGTGGCTTTGGTGCTAAAGGTCAAGACTCAGCTATGCCACTTGCCAGAATGAATTTTAGGAGACACTTAATCTCTCTTTCAGGGGACACTTAATCTCTCTGAGTCTAATTTCCTCCTCTGGTAAACCCAGAGCATAACACTGCCACATGGCATTATGGAGAGCATTGAGCGAGTAAATGTGGCTGCAACTGCAAGAGGGACAGCACTGTGCTCATGTCTGCAATGCCCACGCCTCCCTCCCAACACACTCACGTGCTTTCCTGCCACATTCACCAGCACTCTGTGAGACCAGACACGCTCACGTGCTCTCCACACACCTACACCCACACTCTCTGAATCTAGACACACTCATGTGCTTTCCTGCACATGTTCACCTGCACTCTGTGAGTCCAGACACGCTCACGTGCTTTCCCACACACCTACAGCCACACTCTGGGAGTCCGGACATACGTGACTTCCTGCACACCTACACCCACACTCTGGGAGTCCGAACACACTCACATGTTTTTTCACACACCTATACCCATGGTCTGTGAGTCCAGACACACTCACATGCTTTATCACACACATTCACCCTCACTCTGTGAGTCCGGACACGGTCACGTGCTTTCCTGCACACCTACACCCACACTCTGTGAGTCCGGACACATGTGACTTCCTGCACACCTGCACCCACATTCTGTGAGTCCAGACACACTCATGTGCTTTCCCACACACCTACACCCACACTCCGTGAGTCCAGACACACTTACACTCTGTGCACACCTACACCCACACTCTGTGAGTCTGGACACACTCACACTCTGTGAGTCCGGACATGCTCACGTTTTCCTGCACACCTACACCCACACTCTGTGAGTGTGGACACACTCATGTGACTTCCTGCACACCTACACACACACTCTGTAAGTCCGGACACACTCAAGTGCTTTCCCTGCACACGTACACCCATACTCTGTGAGCCCGGACACACTCAGGTGCTTTCCTCGCACACCTACACCCACACTCTGTGAGTCTGGACATGCTCATGTGCTTCCCCGCACACCTACACCCACACTCTGAGTCCAGACACACTCACATGACTTCCCGCACACCTACACCCACACTCAGACACATGCACACTCACACATGTATATTGTCTCACATACACACTTATGCCCTCTCTCACACACTCATTTTACACACACTCAGTTTTCCATTTGTGACCTGAAATAGAAGACTCTAGAATGTCTTATTTTAGTCCTTATCAAGCAGGAAGAAGGATAAGCTGATCGGGATAAGCAATTCCACCTGTCCATCACCCATTCAGCTGATCAACTTGTATTGACAGCCTAATACCTTCCATACAGGGGCACGAGGCAAAGGGCCTAAGGATGTTGAAGGGCACCAGCCAAAGTCACCAGCCCCAGGCTCGCAGCTACCTGGCTGCTGAGCTCTGCTGCTAGAAACTCAGGGTGGCCCTGAGACACCCCCTTAGCCTCTATGTGCCTTCACTTCCCAACACCTGGTAACGCAGCCGTCACCCCATCCGCAGGGTGACAATTGTGTTCCGATGACAAGGGAAGGGAGAGGGCTCCTGCTGCTGTGCCTCTGGCTCATGCCTGCTATGGCTGGAAGTTCTCCATCCCTTCACTGGATTCCACAGGGTTGAACTGAGACCAGTATCTTACAAACATTTAGAACAAATCCCTTTTTAAAAAGAAAAAAAAATCTGTAAAATTGCTCATAAACAGTGGCTTCCCTTTTTACCAGAATTACTATTACCAGTTTGTCTTATGACGCAATGCAAAAACTACATGCCATATGTATATTAAAAGGAACTGAAATGAATCCCAGAAAAATGAAAGCTATCAGTTTGTTAAGGGTAGTGGGATTGGATGTTTCTGACTTATATTTCCATTTTAACAGTGTTATAATATTTTTGAAAGAAAGACATATTAAAATTATGAACATGAAGTATCCAGAGAATGATATACAGTAACCATACAAACAACATATTTAACTTATAATTCTATTTTGTTTGCATTTCACACAGAATTCATTTCTCCTAAAAGAAAAAAGAAAGGGTACCTGGAGGTACCTACATCACAGACAAATAATCAAAAGCTTATCCAGACCCCCACATGGAAAGAATCAATTCCATAATTATGTAAAGTTCATTCATAACCTTAGAAATAATTTTACCTTGCCTGGTGCAATGGCTCACACCTGTAATCCTAGCATTCTGGGAGGCTGAGGTGGGAGGATCCCTTGAGCACAGATGTTTGAGACCAGCCTCAGCAAAACTGAAACGCTATCTCTACTAAAAATAAAAAAATTAGCCAGGCATTATGGTAGGCACTTATAGTCTGAGCTACTTGAGAGGCTAAGGCAAGAGATAGCTTAACCCCAGGAGTGTAAGATTGTTGTGAGCTAGGTTGATGCCACAGCACTCTAGCCCGGGTGACTGAATGAGACTCTGTGTCAAAAAAAAAGCATTTTACCCCTGTTCCTCACCGTGTCCTGAACAGAGCCTTCCAGGTATATGTACTAGTTACCATCAAGTATAAAGGCCATCCCAGGTAAACTAACAGATGACTGACAAAACTGTTCAGGACACGGAAGATATGGGCCTTTGGAGATCTGGATGTATAGCTCAGAAAAAGAAAACACCATAAAATGTTCAGCAGCAATTACATACTCAACTGGGGAGACGCACAGCAACCAGGAGCTGTAAACGCCAGCAGGACAGTTGAAGATGGCGCCGCTCAGGATGCAGCCAAACTGGCTCAGTCTTGGTGGGTCAATGGCAGCTATTATTCTTATCCAGGAGACATCTAAGTGTTCATGTTTAACTTCCAGCCAAGCCAGTTGTGTGCACACAGTGCACTGGGCCTTGAAGGCACAACATAAATATGGATGAAATGAACAGAATTGCCAAATTATTCCCTGGGATTTCAAAATGAAATGCAGGTGCACGGCCCTTGTCTGCTCGCATCCATTTGGACAAAATACAACTGCAGCTATTGACTGATAAAGACAGAAATCAGGAATAGATCCTTCTACGTGACACAGAACATGGGAATCACCTTTAACACGTACAGAGAGTTTACTGTGTTCCAGACTGTGTTCTGAGTACTTTGCATGGATTATACTGTCATTAAAACCATGTTCCACAGAGGAGGGAACAGAGATACAGAGAAGTGAGAAAGCAACTATTAGGAAGTATAATGAGGGCAACAGGTAGAGTTAGTTTTCCCCAGTAGGGGGATTCCGTAGAAGAGAAATAAGAACCAGAGCTGGCAGAGTACCTTGGGCCAACGTCTGGAGGCCAGATGAGTTTGGTGTTCTGTAGGGAACCATCCGTGTCTCAGCACAGGTGAGCAAAGCAGTATTCTAAGATTTCTTGAAGAGTTTAGAAATAAAGAATAACTAGAAAGTAAGGAAATTGAGGTACCTTTTATAGGACACCAAGGAAAGAACTAGCGTCACTACTGCTGTCATCACTGCCCTTTGATCCCATGAGGTAGGAATTATTGGGGAATTATTTTCTCTGTCTGAAGCATGATTATCTGCAAGGGGCATACTTTATTCTTTCTTGTTCAGCATCATTCCTATGAAAAAAGGGAGGATACTTTTAAAGTACCATCCTAAATAACTTTCAACCTTTGCCCTAAATATCCCTGGCATAGGAAGCTCTCGACATCCGAGAACTCCTGGCTTTCGAGGGATAATGGCTCCTATACCTCCGCTTCTTCACCTCTACTCATGAACTCCTCTGTGCCCTCAAAGTCTCATTGCGGTGGGAAACTCCAGCCCACCCTCAGCCCCCGCCCCAGGCCTTCTGTGTCTTGTTAGTCTTCTCCCCGTGACTCTGTTTCTGCCTCTCTCCTGCCTTCTGGGGGGAGACAACCCGAAGTTACAGACGGAATAGGCAGGTCCCATGGGGACCGGGGCCAGGGTAGGGGAAAGTCATTTGCATCCACACACTTGTACTTACAGCGAATCCAGGTCCTGGAACCACAGGGTACCTGAGTTTGAATCCAGCTGCTGCCACTGAAGTGCTTGATGCCTATTTCTCCCCCCAGGGCTGGCTTTCTAAAACTCAGCTGCTTTGCAGATTCTGGAAGGTAAAGCCCAGGAAGCGCTCAGCACACAGCACCAGACATAGGCACAGCAAGCACTCGACAATTAGGGGCTTCTCCTATCATCAGATTTTGCTTCTTGTCATTCATATGAACCCTTTCTACAGCCCCATGACACATAGATAAATGACAGGCACGCAGTAGGTGTGCAGCAGGTGCTTTGGCCACAGCGGGGGACATGCAGTGTGCCCGCCATCCCCACACCAGCAAATGCGTGCTGAGGCTTCTGTTGGATGGAAAAGGGGAAAAGGTTCTCGCACTACTTAGGGAATGACAAGAAACAAAGGAAGTGGGGCACACAGCCCCACTTTGTCCCCCAAAGCCCCACACTGTGTTGCAATCCCCTTAAGATTGCAGTGCTAGAGCCCAAAATGTGGTTTTCATGAGTGGCTCCGCCACTCTGGGTGTCAGCAGTGCTGCTGCAGGGCCACCAACTGGGTCAGCAGCCACTGAAATCACCACCTGAAATGGCTAAGAAATCACAAGAATGGCAGATTGGCCAGGGCTGCGAAAGAGAAGTGAGGCTGACAAACTGCCAAACACGCCACCGTGACCGCTTTTGTGCCTCTAGCCTGGTGAGCCCTTGAGACACAAGTGTGATTTCTCCATTAGAGATGGAGAAACTGAGGCTTACGGAGGTTCGCTGACTCCCCCACGTGTCCTGGCTCCCTGTGGGTTCGGTTTGAGCACTGCGGCCCTTTGTGTCCACAGCTGACGGCCGGAGGCAGGCCTGCTGCCTCTGAGCACCTGATTGTGCCTCCTGGCAGCTGGCCCCAGATTAGGGTGGAACAATAGTCAGGGTGTGTAGGACTCGGCCCCCAAGCCTGTCCCTCAGCCTCCCCTTGGCAGGCTGGCAGCTATTAGTCACAGCACGCCCCTGCCACACACCCTAATCCAAATTGGGTTCAAGCCCCCAGCCTCTTTGTGCCATTGTAATACTAAATTTTTTATTAACACAAGATCAGAGATCTGCTAAAACCTCATGTAGCCAACATTAAAAAGACAGATTTCGTTAATCCCAAAGAAGATGAAATCTCCCTATTTTTCCCTGAAAAAAAAAAAAATTAAAATACATGAGAGTATTACATTTGCCTCTAAAAACACATACACACACGCAAAGAGAGAGAAAAAATATCCCTGCCATCATGAGATGGTTAAAGCATGTGGCTTTACAAGTCAGCACAAAGAATAGTAATTACACAGCCCTTCACCTCTTGTGGGCTTGTTTTCTTATCCTAGATATTCCAACTGCTTTCTTCCTGGGGTGCTTTTGGATAGGATAATCCTGCCAACCTTGAAATACAGTGTCTTTGAGGAGACAGAGTCAAAGAAAGGACGTTCGTGGCATTTAACTGAGGAGAGGGGAGGAAGAGGCAAGGGAAAAGGAGTGAGCAAGGAAATCCTTGCCCTGAAAATGTGATATTGTTTTTGACATCTGACTGTTTCAGAGACAGACAGGACTTTGAAGATACCTAGTGAGGCCTTTGCATTAACACACACACACACACACACACACACACAGGCACACACACACAGAGCAAGTGAAGTCAGCCAGGCGTATGATTTGTGAAAAAGAATGCTTCGTTCAGGCCTCTCACATTAAAAGGACTAGGGACTCCAGCAGGACTAGGGACTAAATTGTCAGGGAAAGCCTTATGGAAGCTCTCTTACAGACTCATTTGTTCACTTACAAATATCTGGGGGGCCAAATCCAGCCCCATTGCCTGGTTTTGTAGTACCCCCAAACTTTTTAAAGGTGGAAAATATATATATCTTTGGGGGGACTTGGAAAACAATGTACATATATATTTCTTGTTTGTTCATTTGTTTTCTAAGATAGAGTCTCACTCTGTCACCCTGTGTAGAGTGCTCTAGTGTCATAGCTCACAGCAACCTCCAGCTCTTGGGTTTAGGCAATTCTCAGCCACCCAAGTAGCTGGGACTACAAGGGGCCCGCCACCACATCCAGCTACTTCTTTTCATTTTTACTACAGATGACATATCACCTTTGCTCAGGCTGGTCTCCAACACCTGAGCTCAAACATTCCAGAGAGCTAAGATTATAGATGTGAGGAATTGCACCCAGCCTGAAAAATATATTTTTTAAAGACTATTACAACACACAAAAATTATATGAAATTCACATTTTGGTGTCCCCAAATAAGGTTTTATTGGAACACAGTCACATCTATTCATTTACATCCTATCTATGGCTGCATCCACGGTACAGCGGCAGAACTAAGTAGTTAGGACAGAGACAGAATGGTCTGCAAAGCCTGAAATATTTCTTTGCAGAAGAAAGTTTGCCAACCCCTAGTGCAGGAGAGTAATTCTTTGATAGTGTGGGTTTATAGTTCTGCTAGTTTCTCTACTTTGCTGACCTGAACATTGGGGTACCCTGGCCCGGAGCCACCCTTTAGGGACTATGTGCCTGGGCCAAATTATGGGCATCTTTAGACTTTGTTTCTCTCATTGGTAAAACAGAGGCCAAGTGTATTGAAACAGTACAACTGAAACCAAACTGGATGTCAACTGAGGTTACCCTGCCCTCTGAAATTTAGATAAAATTGGTCAAGCACAACCCTGTGTCCTGGCAAAGACTTGTGACCCTCCTGACATCCCAGACCCTTATATCCTCTGTGTCACTTTGGCTCCAAATTCCCGCTCCTGCTAAACTTGGATCTCACTCATCTCTCCCCTTCATCAGTGGGTCTTGCTGCTCCAGACCAACGCAGGCTTTGAAACTCAGCCAGCTCTCATTTAAAACACAGTCACAGGAGGCGTTTTGTGAGAAGCAGGTTTTGCTGATGGTTTGGAGCCGTGAAGAGAGGATGATGTGGCACCTGTGGCTCAAAGAGTAGGGTGCTGGCCCCGTAAACCGGAGGTGGCGGGTTCAAACCTGGCCCCAGCCAAAAACTGCAACAACAACAAATGATTTTCAATAGGGCATCCGGCTTCTCTCACATCAGCAGTCTGGGGCTGCCTGGCCAGCAGCCACCTTCCTGTGAGTTCCAGCCATTGCCAGGCCAGTCCACCCCTCCACATGCACCCAGCTCTTCTTGAATTCCCCTCACTTCTCCCTGCCTCTCTATTTTCTGGGTCTTTTTGGTCCTCACCAACCCCGCCCTCACACACAGATATTCAATTTTCACATTTATATTACACAGAATCAACTAGCTTTCCAGCCCGATGTCTACATTTCCATGGCCAGAGACCTGATGTTTTGCTGAACAAAAGGCCCCTTACTCTATGGCTCACTCCTTCAGCAACCCAGAACGGTCAGAACTTCAGACAAATGAAGTCTGACAAGTAAGTTCAAGGACTCACCCAGGAAAAAGTGCTGCACGCCTCATTGCCGAATATCACTACGGTCACCTTTGAGGTACCCCCTTTGGGACGCCGTGCACTGACGCTGGCACCTAGTTTACCCTTCAGAGAAATTTTGGAACCCTTTTCCTGGAATAGCATCAGAGCATCAGAACTCTTGTCTTAAGAGTTCTAACAATTAAGTTCACAAACTCATCCTAAAAATGTGCTGCATACCTCATAGCTGAATGTCGTTACAGTCACCAAATGGCCAAGGGGCGTTCTTCCTAGATGACTGTAGTGATATTCAGCAATGAAGTAGGCAGCACGTTTTCTGAGATGAGCTCGTGAACTTTGTAGTCCAACCTCATACTCTCTCCTTGCTCCTGCAACCTGTAAATGTACGTTCAGTGTCCCACTGATGGAAATCACGTCATAGCCCCATTAGGGGGTAGGAACACTAACAGTTGATTCGGGTTTCACATGCTTTTTCTTTTAGAGTGTGTAAAATATCTATCTTTACGTGCTTGGCACATAAAAAACACGAATAAATGCTAGTTTCCTTCACACAACTCCCCTGCCCCAGAAAAAAATAAAGTGCATTTACACATTATAAACAAAGTATAATGTGAATATCACATGTATA
The DNA here is from genome assembly GCA_963573935.1 of Arctocebus calabarensis. Classification (NCBI taxonomy): domain Eukaryota; kingdom Metazoa; phylum Chordata; class Mammalia; order Primates; family Lorisidae; genus Arctocebus; species Arctocebus calabarensis. The sequence continues at coordinate 18,401 of CAUYON010169896.1, forward strand.
ACAATACATATTGCACACATGGGTTTTGATGAATTCTTCATCTGGAGCATGTATGGGGGCTGGAGAGGGAGGGCAGGTGAATTAGGTTGGGGACTGCCTGGGACAAGCTGACAAAAATAGCAGATTTCTTTTTCATTGTTTAAATGTGCCAGGAGCTGAATGAAAGTCAGATGAAACTCTCTCGGATATTGCCCCATTCTTTCCTTCTCAGAAAAGAAGGGTTCAATTAAATGTGGTATATCTACACTATGAAATACTATTCTGCCATGAAAAAGTTGGGTCATTTGCGAGAACACTAATGGAAATAGAGGTCGTTATGTTCAGCAAAAGAAACCAGGCACAGAAAGACAAATATCACATTCTCACTCAAGTGTGAGAACTATGAGATGAAAGCAGAAAGTGGAATGATAGTAATCGGAGGCTGGAAAGGGTGTAGCGTGGGGGGCAGTGAGGAGGTCGATTATTAGACAGTTAAATAGAAAGAATAACTTTCCTTGTCTCCACATCCACACCAGCATCAGCAGTGTTGGGACTTTGAGTTATGGGCTAATCTTACTGGGGTCAGGTGATATCTCAGGGTGGTTTTGATTTCCAGTTCTCTGAGGGTTAAAGACAATGAGCATTTTTTCATGTGTCTGTTAGCCATTCATCGGTCATCTTCAAAGAAGTTTCTGTTCAAGTCTCTTGCCCACATAGAAGTAGAGTTTTTTGCTCTTTTCTTACTGATTGATTTGAGTTCTTCATAGATTCTAGTTATCAAACTTTTGTCAGATTCATAACATGCAAAAATCTTCTCCCATTCCGAAAGGCTGTTTGTTTGTATTACCCTTAGCTGTGCAGAAGTTTTTTTAGCTTGATGAAATCCCAGTTATTTATTTGTGGTGTTGCTGCAATTGCCCGGAGGTATTCCACAAAAAATATTTTCCCAGGCCAATATTTTCAAGTGCTTTCACTGCTGGTGGGATTGCAAACTAATACAACCTTTATGGAAAGCAGTATGGAGAATTCTCAAAGAACTAAAAGTTGACTTTCCATTTGATCCCACAATCCTATTACTAGGTATCTACCCTGAAGAACAAAAATAATTTTACCACAAAGACATTTGCACCAGAATGTTTATTACAGCTCAATTCATAATTGCCGAGTCATGGAAGCAACCAGGATGCCCATCAACTCATGAATGGATTAACAAATTGTGGCATATGTATACCATGGAATACTATTCAGCCATAAAAAAATTTAGACTTTACATCTTTTATGTTTACCTAGATGGAGTTGAAACACATTCTTCTTAGTAAAGTATCTCAAGAATGGAAAAAAAAACTAATGTACTCAATACTGATATGAAACCAATGTATAAACACTTACATACCATTGATAAAACACAAATATAGTCTAGCAAGGGGAGAGGGATGAGGAGGAAGAGAGGAGGAGAAGGGGGAATGGTGACTGGTGGGAGGAGGGAGGGCATTTGCTGGGATCTCCCCTAATGGGCACAATTCCAGGGTATTCAGCACACACACCCCGCCCTAGGTAAGGGGCAGTCCTACAACTTGAACTTGACTTTGGAAGTGAGAACAATGTAACCAAAAATTTGTTCCCACATATTAATTTGAAATAAAAAAGAATAAGTTCTAGAATTTGATTCCAGAGCGTATAGTTCACAACAATATATTGCATATTTCAAAATAACTGAAAGAGAGGACATGGAATGTTCACAACACATAGACATGATACATATTCAAGGTGCTAGATGCCCTGACTTGATAATTACACATTCTTTACATGGAACAAAGTATAACATACGCCCCATAAATATGTACAAATATTGCATATCAAGAAAAAATAAGGCAGCGCCTGTGGCTCAGTGAATAGAACACCAGCCCCGTATGACAGAGGTGGCGGTTCAAACCCAGCCCGGGCCAAAAACTGCAAAAAAAAATAATAATAATAATTTTGGAAGTTTGAAAGAAAGGTGGTAAGACTTTGTATCTATTGCTTCTCTGCTGCATAGAACATTAACTATTTAATAAGGTCTGCTTTTCTCTCCTCACTCTTCCCTTTGTAGTGTATGATCCGGTTGTACCGGGACACGGTGTGAGTATGTGTACATGCCACCATATCTAGACTCCTAAATCTCCCTTATGCTGCTCTCTTTACTAGAACCCTTCTTTTGCGGCCTAACTCCTCCTCCTAGCAAATGCCTGTTCATGCAGCCATATGCAGCTCTGCACCTCCCATGATGAACTAGACAAACAGCTCCGGGGTGTCTGCCCAATCTCATTCAATGATTCTCAAAGCTTTCAAATTGGAATAAATCAGGCAGCCGCTAGTTGAGGGGACCCCAAAAAAGTGCTGCCCTTGGACCTATATTACTAAACCTTCTTGGGCATTGCCCTGGACAGACCACATTGCCAAGGGCTCCTCACACCCCAAGCAGGTTGACACCGTCATCAGGAGGCCGCCCTCCGTGTCTCTCAGCATCCTGGGGTCCTTCCATTGGACAAAGCGAACCGCCCAGTCCACCATCCACTCATGAGGCTCCAGGTCATCTCTCCCTGGGCTCAGTCCACAGCCTCGGATGTGTCTCTCAGATGAATTGGGATTTTGTTCCTTCCAACCTGTGTTGAAATTTACAAGCCTAAAACAAAGACTCTCACTGTACCCTGGTCTTGGCTCTGCCCAGGACGCTAATTACCCAACAACAGCAGTCCATTTCCCTAAGAGAAAGTGGCCAACTCTGATTAAGGAGCCCCATGGGAAGGTGCTGAAAATGATCTTTTCATTTTCTTTCTAAAGTTGCCTTTGTCCCTGTCACTAGTGGCTGCCCCGCCTCAGTGTTGCTGGGCATTTATAGAGGCAAGTTAGGTGCCAAGAGGACGCTAGGTTGGAGCAGGGGCCTCACCTGCACTGGGCGTTTACTGAGTGCAGAGGCTGTGCAAGGTTCTCTTTGCACTCAAGCACTGCCCTTTGTCAACCCTGAAAAGTGAGCATTATTATACCCGCCTGAAAGTCAAAGGACCAAAACCCAGAGCCATAAAATTAGAAAAAGCTTAAATTGGATTATAACCTCATACTGGTTCAAAAGCCATGTCCCGTGTTTTCAGAATCAACTAAGAAACATGAAGCATGTTCTTCCCAAATCACATCATCATGGCACTGTACAACCAGAATGTGTCCTTCTGGAGGTCTTCTTCAGCCAAAGCCCCAAACAGCCAAAAACACATCCAACAGATTGGCACACAGACCTGGAGTCCAGGTCTCAGACTTTGAGGCCAGAGTTGTTTCCATCAAATTGCTCACTTGTCATCATCCTAACCTCCCCAAGGGCCTCTCTTCACAGACTGTTGACTAGACTAGTCTTCCCAGAAGAGGCAGATTTCAGGAATCCTAGGAGCACCCAGAGTCCTTGAACTGCAACAAGCCAAGTGTAGAGGAGTGGCTCGCATCTCAGTGAACACGTTTAAAACAAATGCCCAATTTCCAGCAGCAGAAGGAAGACTCTAAATAAATTTCAGTGAGGGACATTCGTAAGATCATATGCATGAAGGAAAAAGAGTTATCTTTCTTACACCCAGAAAGAGTAACTTGAGAGTAACCCCCAGAAATCCAAACACACTCCCACTGAATATGAGGTACACTGCAATGTGCTGAAAGGAAGAAGGTGTGTGTGTTCACGCACTTGTCCAAGGCCTTGGGGAAGCATGTTGAAATATCTAACCTAGGACCTGCCTCCAGCCCGGCAGTGTGGGAAGCTGGGATCTAACACGAGAGCCCAGGTGGACACAAACACAACCCAGAGCCTTATACTTGGAGGGAAACGCCCTGGAGGGAAGAACAAAAACTCAATGAAATAAACAAGGACTAGCCCTCTTCCCCCAGACTAAAGCAAATCAGGTTGAACCAGATGAAAATCAGGCACCAAGCCAAATCAACTCTACCTCGCCCGTGTAATGCCTGCCTGTTACGTTTTCATGGGAATTTTACAGATGCTACGGTACAAAGTGTACAGATTTGCTACTAGCAGATTCTTATCCTCTGACTGTAAAGAATGGGGAGGAGGGTGGCTGGGCGTGGAAGCAAAGAATTAACCCTCCCCCCCATATCAGGTAGGAAACACTGAGGTCTCACTTTGCTAAACTCAAAAGAATAAACCATGGGCTAAGTAACCCTAAACAGACTTCTTTTCTTAATGCACCAAGGCCAAGGTAAGTGACAAAGTGAGACCCGCTGAGGTGGAATATCAATTGTGATGAAAGGAGTGAGAAAATTTGAATCAGTTCAACTCAGTTAAGGCATGGGGCATCATGGCTTAAAGTTCACGCAGTGTCACACTGTTTGGATTTAAATTTTGATTCAGGCACTCACTAGACTTTTACCTTTAGGTGGAGGCGTGATGCCCTGTGTCTCAGCTTCACCCCCCTACAAGGGAGGCACAGCCTCGCTCACCCTCTAGCATTGCTGGAACGAGGTCCTAGATGTCAAGTGTTGGCCGCACTGTGGGTATTGTTCTCGGAGGCCTCCGTATGTTATCTCACTTAAACCTCATGACAACTCTAGGAGGCAGTTCCTTTTATTTCACGTACACACACATACACACAGAAAACGAAAAAGGAGACATGTGGAGGGTAGCTGGCACACCCACCATCCCACCACCGGTAAACAGTAGAGCCAGGATCTGAGCCCGGGCAGACTGATACTAAACCCCGTGTCTCACCACCATGCTTCTATCATTCTTGAATGTTTACCCAGACGCCTGGAACCCAGCCAGCCATCTGTAGCCTACAGCCTCAGTACTGCTCTGATGACGTTCTGAGAGGTCAGAAATCACAACCAAGCCAGGTCTTTGCACACTTTGCTGGAACACTGAGAGCAAGGCTGCCTCGAGACCCACAGACACACTAGCTGGCAGCTTGGGTCTTACCAGCCACCAGAATGCAGAGTCATTGCTCCTTAAACCAAGCCTCTGATGCAGGTAGGTGCAACATACTGAACATGGGGGTCCAGTCAAAGCTACAAAGATTATTCTTTGTTCCGATGTCCCTGCTTGGGCTTATAATCTTCACTAACTAATCAAGTTAGGTCCTACCCAAAGAAAGCATTGACTTTCTATGCTCCTAGGGTAGTGACTCAGCCTCTAATCCAATGACGGTAGCGGCCTCCTGGAGGGGCAGTGGCTGGGCCCTCCCATAGACACTGCCTTTTTTTATAATTCACAGGATCCCAGCGAGTGGCAATGACTTAGACAGACATGTGCCATGATCTGCGCCTTTTCTACCCCTGAGTAACCTAGATGGGTTCAAGAGATGACTCAGACCTGGCAGCCAAGAACACACATGGCTGCTGCGCTCCTCCCAGCCCCACCCACCCACACGGCTTACACAATCACTGTGTTGCTCCAGGGGGCCAGGTGCCTGCCAGCATTGTTTATTGGCCTGTGTTATAAAAGCCCATGGGAACCTGGCTTTCCTGCCAGCCAAATGGGCTCTGGTTCCTGCTCTTCTTGACTTTCCTACTGAATGTCACGGCAGGGCTTTACAAGTAGTATGTCTAAACTCACAAAACTGCAGAAATGAACGAACCAGTGTGGCAATTCTCATGTCTGCTTACTCATCCCTTATCAGTGGCGCTCCTTGTTGCGTAGATATCAATAATGGATAATGGATATCAATAATGGATATACCAGATAGACTGATACCAGTTGAGTAGATGTTCATTATAATTCTACCAGACTTACCCACCTTGGACTCTGGAGTTGGGAACTGCTGCTCAAAACCATCCATGTAGTCTGCCCAGAAGAGGCAGATTTCACGAATCCTGGGAGCATCCAGAGACCTTGAACTGCAACAAACCAAGTGTAGAGGAGTGGCTCGCATCTCAGTGAGTGCATACAAAACAAATGCCGAATTTCTAGCAACAGAAGGAAGTCTCTGTAAATAAATTTCAGTGAGGGACATTCGTAAGATCATACGTATGAAGGAAAAAGAGTTATCTTTCTTATGCCCAGAAAGAGCAACTTGATAGTAACCCCCAGAAATCCAAACACACTCCCACTGAATACGAGGTACACTGCAATGTGCTGGAGAGAAGATGGTGTGCGTGTTCACGCACTTGACCGAGGCCTTGGGGAAGCATGTTGAAATATCTACCTAGGAACTGGTAGGTTGAGAAGAACCCACCTGAGAGTGTCTGAGACACAGCCTGTGGCCCAGGACTGACGCCACAAGAGAAGGGACCACCTGTGCTCTCCTGAGGCTCCTCGGTCTCAATAACCCAGAACTTTCCCGGTGGGTGATTAGACCAGACATTTTTGCCGTATTCTTCATTCGTAGTCTACGAGACACCAGTCTAGCCAACACGTACTGAGCTTTCTCCAGTTTGAAAGTACTTAGTACTTTCCTGCTATTACTGATCTTGACAACAACCCAATAACCTATATAGGGAGTTTGGGGTTGAGCTATAATCTCTTATAAATTCTCTCATTTAAAAAAATGAGAAACAGATCCCCGATTAGCTTTCTTCTGCAGAACTTGAGATTTTTTTCACTAAGAGATAGTTGAAGTTTAGTGGGAGAAGTTTGTATACATTATTAAATGACAAAAAAATAAAATTTAAGAATGCTTGGCATTATTTTATTTTGTTTTGTGCAAAGTGTGTATGTGATTATAGAGAACATTAAAGAGTATACATCTGAAGATGTTCGTGTGAATTTATATTTAGATGGCTAGATTAGAAGGGGCTTTTATTTTCTTCCTTTTGTTTATCTGTATTTTCTACAATAAAAATATTATAGTATGAAAAAAGGAGAGGGATTATGTTTGTTCTGTGGGTTTCCATAGGCCAGAGCTAGGACTGGTGCGTGGAAATAGCAGGGAGTTATAGTTCAGCTCATGTGAGAAAGAGCCTTCTACCAACAGAGAGTGGACATCCACATTTTGAGGATATTTTGGATTCTTATCAAAGGAAAAATCCAGAAACATTGCGGTATTCTTTGATCACTTCTAGGAGTTTTGTAGTTGAGTCCCTGGGGATTTCCAGATACACAATCGTATCATCTGCAAAGAGTAACAGTTTGATCTCCTCGGGTCCTATTTGGATCTCCTTGATTGCTTTTTCTTGTCAAATTGCGACGGCTAAGCCTTCCATTACAATGTTAAAAAGCAGTGGAGACCCTCACCTGTGGGTGTCAGGCCCCCAGCCCAGGGCACTGCTCCACCCTCCCGCCACACCAGCTGCTGACATCTTCTCTGCCAGGCCTCAGGGACAGACCCATCGTCATTGCCGGGCATTGTCCGTGTGTCACAGGAAAGCGGTGCTATTAGGATATAGTTTGCTGTTTGGGGCTTCCACACATTCTTTGCCACTTCATTGAAAATATGTTTTCATGAGAAGTCATCTCATTCCACCTACTGCCAGCTAAATTTACCTCCATAGAATTGAACGATATCAAGTGATTAATTAGGGGCCAGGCGTATTTCCTGAGTGCTCTGGACGTGACTGTGCTTCCCCGACTCTGACTCACTCACCACCTCAGCCGTCTGCCCCTGAACAAAATGCATTTATTTATGTTTTCCATGGCTTGTTGTTCTCTCTTATTTTTTCATCCCTTCGGAGACATAATCACAATTGATTTGGAAAAGCAAAATTGTTTTTTCCTCTCTTTATGAAATAGTTTTAATTAAAACACAACTAGAGCCATTCCAGTAAGACCCTAAATCACCTGCTCCCACTCAGTCTCTTTCGTGGCCCCCTCTCTCAGTAAATGTCAAGGTCCTAAAAAGACCAATGCCTACTTATTTGCCATCCATATTCTGAAATGGATCAACAAACTGTGGTGTATGAATACCATGGAATACTATTCAGCCATTTTAAAAGTTGGAGACTTTACATCTCTCACATTTACCTGGATGGAATTCAAATACATTCTTCTTAGTAAAGTATTGCAAGAATGGAAAAGTAAATAACCAATGTACTCCATACTAACATGAAATCAATATGTAAATAATTGCATGGTCCTAAGAACAAGAAAGTACTAATATAGTCCAGTTTGGGGGTAGAGGGAAGCTGGAGGGGGGAGGGTGTATGCAGGAGGAGGGAGGGCACGAGGTGGGATCTCACCTGTATAACACCCGCCCGGGTGAGGGGCTCCTCTACAAATGGAACTTTACTCTGGAAGTGAAAACAATGTAACCTAAAAATTTTTACCCTCATATTAATTTGAAACAAATAAAAAATAAATAAAAATAAAAAGACCAAAAAAAAAAAGGCAGAGGAGACAGTGGGCATCCTGATCTGAGTGGAAATGATTTCAAGTTTACTCCATTCAATACGATGTTGGCTATAGGTCTGCTGTAGATGGCCTCTATCAGTTTAAGAAATGTTCCTTCTATACCTGTTTTTCTTAAGCATTCTGATCAAGAAAGGATGCTGGATATTATCAAAAGCTTTCTCTGCATCAATTGAGAGAATCATATGGTCTTTGTTTTTTAATTTGTTTATGTGATGTATTATATTTATGGATTTACGTATATTGAACCATCCTTGAGACCCTGGGATGAAACCCACCTGGTCGTGATGCATAAATTGTTAGATGTGTTGTTGGATTCTGTTTGCTAGGATCTTATTGAAGAATTTTGCATCAATACTCATTAGAGATATTGGTCTATCATTTTATTTTCTTGTTGGGCCTTTCCCTAGTTTGGGAATCAGGGTGATATTTGCTTCATAAAATGTGTCAGGAAGTATTCCTTATTTTTCTATGTTTTGGAAAACGTTAAGTAATATAAGTACTAGTTCCTCTTTAAAGGTTTGGTAGAATTCTGATGTGAAGCCCTCTGGTGCCGGGCTTTTCTTTTTGGGGAGATTTCTTATAGTTGATGCTATTTCAGAACTTGATATAGGCTTTTTCAACATTTCCACTTCTTTCTGGCTAAGTCTGG
>CAUYON010169899.1:0-88865 GCA_963573935.1 Arctocebus calabarensis
TGATGTGCCTGGAGGATGTCTTATTTGGGTTGGGTCATGCTGGGGTTCTGAAACTGTCTGCTATCTGAATTTCAGAATCTCTTGGCATGTCTGGAAAGTTCTCTTTCATAATCTCATAAAGAAGAGACTCTGTGTCTTGTGATGCCGCTTCATTGTTTTCAGGTATTCCTATTAGGCGAACATTGCTTTTCTTCGAGTTATCCCAGAGCTGTCTGAGAGAATGATCTGTTTTTGCCTTCCATTTCTCTACCTCTTTGGAAGTTTGGGAGCATTCCAAAGCTTTGTTTTCCATGTCAGAAATCCTTTCTTCTGCTTGCTCCATTCTGTTACTGAGGGATTCTACTGTATTTCTCAGATCTTTGAGGGCTGCAACTTCTTGTCTCAATGTGTCAAAATCTTTGGTCATTTGGTCTTTGAATTTGTTCAATTCTTGAGACATCTTTTGGATTACTGCTTGAAATTCTAATTCCATCTTTACCTCCACTGTGCTGATCTTAGTTGCTATCCAGACTCTGAATTCAACTTCTGACATCTCAGCCATTTGTTTTTGCAAGGTATTTTGTGCTGTGTCTACTTTGTCATTCCTTGGGGGAGTTGATCTACTCTGATTATTCATATTGCCAGAGTTTTTCTGTTGATTCTGCGTCATGATTATTTTTCACTGTTGCCTATGATCGTTCTCAGAGTTGGGGAGGTGTCTCTCCCAGATCAGACCCTGGCAGAATCACTCTGTTGTTACTGGATCTTTGTAGGGAGTGACCCTGTGTCTCTGATGAGTCCTCAAACCCTGCAGGGTGGAGAGCTTAAATCCCCCTCAGTCTGCTTAGAAGACACTTTAAATTGCAAACTTGGGCTAAGCAGAAGCTTTCCCAGGAAAGTGCTTGTGGCTGGGATCACTCCTGAAGTGGCTATCCACTTACGCAGTGTGCCAAAACTGGTCTCACCCTATGCCCCTGAGGGCTAAGGCTGCAAGGTGTCTCAGTTCCCGCCTTTAGGCTGCTCAGTCACTAGATTACTCGCTCCCGCCAGATGTTTGTTCTGTAACCCTGAGGGTGGAGCTTGCCAGGGCAGTTCTCCAACAATGGCTCCACACAGCCCACAACCAAACAGTGGTATCTCCGCCTGGCTCGGTGGCCCAGTCTGGGGCCCCAGACAACACTCAAAGACCCCTGCACTCTTGCCCAAGTTCTCCCAAGGCAGTTCAACCAAGTGCCAAGTCCAAAAGAAACCCAAATAGCTCACAGGCAAGGTCTTTCCAGCCTGCAGTCCCACTGTTGCCCCACCCACAGCTACGGACAGGATTAGACCGAATGAACACACGCAACCACTTGCCCTATCTCTGCTGCTTTTGCCTTCCTCAGGGTGTCCAGAACTCTCACGCTGTCTCCCTGTGTCCCCAAAGGGAAGTTTCTGGGCAGATCCTGCCTGCCAGAGATGCCTGAAGTCCTCTCTCCCCAGTCTCACCGTGCCCAGTTCTACCATAATGGTAAAATTTTTAAAAAGCCTTTCTGAGGTTAGAAGTAAGGCTAAGATGATCATTTTTAAGGCTTATATTCTGTGGTGTACTTGAGGTTTTAGCCAGTATAATAATTTCAGGAAAAGAAAAAAATGATAGATTTAAAACTAGGAAAAAAAGTAGTAAAACTGTCATTATTCACAATGACATAATTGTGTATGTGGAAAATACAAAAGATGAAATATTATAATAAGTGAATTTAGCAAGGTGCCTACATACAATATCAATATTAAGGCTCAATCATGTTTTTATATTCTAGCAAGATATAAAGATCACCAGATTTGGTGATCTTTTACATTTTTTTATTTAATTTGTTCCTGTATTTTTAAAATTATGCAATTTTATTATGTAATTTTAAAATTTCATCTTCCAGACTGTCATCCCCACTAGATACCATCCCATGTACACATGGGCAGCCACCAGCTCCACTCAGAGCTGCTATCAGTGTAGCAAATAGTCATGATATTTTCCTGGGGGGGGAAGGATCAGCAGAGGGAAATATAAATAAAATATATATAAGTGAAGATTTACTAACTTTTGCGTTAGACTCCTGAATATTACAAAAATGTCAATTCCCCCAAATTAATCTTTAGATTCAATAAAATCCCAATTGAAATTCCAGTAGGCGTCTTTGTGTGTATGTGAAAATCAAGAAGCAAATTCTACAATTTAAATGGAAATACAAAGAACTAAAAGTAGCAAAAGACAAACTTGAAAAACTGCAAGTTTGAGGACTTAAGCTACCAAATATCAAAGTATTACAAAGCTATAGTTATTTAAAACACAAAAACAACAGTATGGCCTTGGTGCAAGACAGAAAAATAGATGAAGAAAGGAATAGAGCCCAGAAAGACTTACACATACAGGGCAACCATTTTCACAATAACAAGGCCATGGCACTGTAGCAGGAGAAAGCGGGGACCTTTTCAGTAAATGCTGCCTGGTCAGTTGCATATCATGAGGGGATGCACCTTGACATGTACTACCCCCCATACATGAAAATCAATTCCAGATGGATGATAGATCTAAATGGGAAAGGTAACAAAAGAGAGCATCTTCATGACCTTGGCAGCAGAAACCTGAAACACTACCCCTTTTTAAATATCTGGCTCAGATGTGTATGTCTGGCCTGCTCTGTGAAGCCTTCTCCATTTATTCCAGCCCACACTGATGATGCACCTGTCTTCTATTTATTTCTTAGTGACCTCCACATTATTTAGCACTCATGTTGTAGATATTACATGTGATTCTCTGGCAAACTTTATGATAACCATTATTTTCCACTCTGATTTTCAGCAGTGGCTGAGCTAGTGCTAACACCTGAGAACTTCAAGTGGTCCCAAATCACTCTGAACTTCTGGTCTGCTCTTTGCCCTTTCTGTGACTTTGCGCTCCAGTCCAAATATCCAGTAAGTCTATGCATTGCCTGAGAGCAAAAAACTGTGCTGGGCATAATGCAGGCTGTAAGGCTGTGGAGGTCTTGTTTATGCTCTAAAAGAGCTTCTTATCTCTCAGGTGGGAAATGGGGAAAATATTTTATATTTCAATGAAGTATGGGATGAGTGTCCTGGAAATGACCATGATATAAGTTGTGAGGGAAGAAGGGATTCTATCTGCCTAACCTAAGCAGAAAGGATGTTTAAAGGAGGGCATCTGAGATGGGTCCTAAAGATTAGTATGCTGCATTCCAGGTGGAGTGAACGTGTAATGAACATTTTTTGAATTGATACATTGTTTCCTAAATAAATGTCCAAATAGATTTCTCCTGAAATAGAGTGACTTTCTCTAAGAAAAGAAGAGAGCTTGCTGAGAACTATGAGAACAGAATGGATGACATGGTTGCTTCTGTCTGAATCTATGGATTTTAAAACTGCTGGAGGTTTATGTCCGCAGAACCTCTAATCTTTTATATACACAAGATGTCTATTTTCTACTGGTCTATTCCAACTCAGGTGAAGAAGCTCTTATAAGGCACCTGCTTTAGTGGTTTTTATTAAGTCTTCTACTGACTTTGTGAAATTGAATAAAGAAGCTGCATTATGTTTTTTAAAAGAATTGAAAGAAGTAGTCAGAACAATAAGAAATCCAGATCAGCTTTAAGATTCACCTCAGAGATTAGTGGGAATTTAGGGAGAGATGGGAGGGCCCTGAGTTGGTGTCAGGGTAAACTCAAAAGCCTACAGAGAGCTTGAAGGCAAAAGAAGTGGTTGGGTGGGTGGGAAGGTAAAAATAGCACCAGCGTTAATGTGATGAGAAATGGCATCTGACACTTGGACTGTAATAAGGCAAATTCCCAGGTCCTATCCAGACCTATTAAATCAGAAGCTCTGGCTGGGGTCCAGCAATCTCCAGATGGTTCTGATTGATAGTAACATCTGAGAACTACTACCATGAGGAATAGTGAAGGGACAGGTAAACTGGTATGCTCATGCCCCACGTCAAGGGCAGACATTTCTTAGATCATTTGATTTGTGCCTTATAGGATATGGAACCTCTGTTACCAGATCTTTCAATATTTTAAAGGGAATACACACATCTGAATTTGTATGTAGGATCTTCTGATAAAGTAGAATGGCCATTATTATGAAAAAATACTCTGGTGGCTAATGTATCATTGTGACCAACATTTTGCCATGGGCTTTTAGTTCGCAATCCCTAACAGTGATTAAAAACATAGCTCTAGGTTCAGAATGTGTAAGTTCGAATTCCAGCTCTTCTTACCATGTGGGTGACCTCGAAACACATTAACTTCTCCAAGCCTTGATTTCCTTCTGTATAAACGGGCATAAGCACCTGCTTCTTGGGATCCTTGTGAAAGTGGAATGCGGTAATGAGTACAAAGTACATGTTCAAGGGCCTGACACATAACAAGTGCTCAATAAATGGTAGCTTTATAATTTCTCAGCTCAAGCACAGGGTATGCTAGGCATGTTGAGAAAAGGAAGGTTCTGAACCAGGAGAGCAGGGAAATGGTAAACTTCACCAGGCTGAGCTGAGTGGTACTGTACATGGTGTCAAGAGCACATGGCAATCTCATCAAGGGACCAGGTTGAGCGAACAGTATGAACAAGACTGGCTGGGTGGGTGTGGCCCAGTAGGAGAAGATTCCTATAACCCTCAATGTCACTCTGGGCAATCTGTTTATATACAGCAAAAACCCAGCCAGGGCTGACAGTAAAGAAGCTGGAAATTCTCAAATTCCTGGGAGCCCAAATAAGTGGGTTATTTTTAAAAGCATAAATATTTAGGACAGACAGGTAACCTGGAAGAATTTCAGACCCATCCATGGGCCAGGATGTTAGAGGGAAGTGGAGAAAAGATAACAAAGGGTGTGACCTAGAGGCTACGTTGGCACCAGGGCTTATGTGAGGCACGGCAGATTCCAGCTCTGTGGATGCTGAGATAAAAGTCCAGGCCCCGTATCTGAAGGGGATAAGGCAGCTGATACATTTCCTTCTTCATCTAGACCAGCTCAACTCCTAGGCAGGAAGGAGCCTGGAGAGGAAGGACACTGGAGACCCTCACTGCGAGTGGCCAGGGAGATGACGTTTGACAGATGTTGGTGTAGGCAGTGGGAATCACTCATTTTGGGGGGAGGCAAGATGCCACAGTGCTCTATTAAAAGTGTCAAATTTGTGTCAGTGTACAGGATGCACTGAATGAGAAGTCAAACAAACAAAAAATAAAAACAAGAACTGTTGCATTTATCTTGGCCAGAGATGACAGAGTCTCAGCATTTGGACACAACTCCTCTCTCCTATACCCATGACAGACATCTCTGATTGATTAAAATATTCCCTCCTGCTGATCCCAGACAAGGCATCAAAATCTTTCCAAAACTCTGCTTTGCCTAAACATCCACCCTGACAGATAGACACTGGCAAGCAAACCCCTGGTCTAGGTGCCAATCATTCTGAAGCAATGACAATGGAGGGGATCAGGGAGGGGCTACTCTGAAAATTCTATGAAAATAATGAATAGCAGTCAGGATGTAGGTTTTTGGTGGGGGCAAGGCAGGGCAAGCATGAAGAAAGTCAAGGTCAAAGATCATACTAAGGCTTTCAAGTTGTAGGAAGTAAAATGTTTTGCACCATTAAGACAAGTACCGTTGCTCAAAAAATGAAGACACGTAGACCACCCCTCGAGGAATTCAGAAAAATGAGCTGGTTGATGGAGAAATGATGGGTTCACCTTTTGAGGTCCTGAACATGCAGAGGAGGTTGTCAGCCTGCCACTTTGACATGCCAGGCCTTCCTCCAACAGCCATGGCTTGTAACTTGGTGTCTCAATGTGTGATGCTTTGGGAAAATGCAAAGAATGGGTTGGATACTTTTTCCTTGAGACTTTCAGAGAAGATAATAGCAGCATAGGAACACTGATACATGACTTATAAAAACATGTGCCTGAAAACAAATCAAACAGAAACCACACAAGCAATATTAGGGAAGGGATGAGTGATTGGAAAAAGGAGGCCAGTCGTGAATGCTGAAGCTCAAAGAAGTTCTGAGCATGGACATGGCACTAGGGCCAGAATATGTGATAATAGTTGTCCAAAAGGCCATCATTCTCATCCTGAGTATCCAAAAGCAATTACGAATGTCATCATTATTTGACATTTACTTACTAAGCATCAATCACATTCTGGGCATTATGTTAATGGTCAAATACCCTTTGCTCTCAAGGAGCTCACAGACTTGTGGGTAAGACGTACCGAGTTATTACAGTACAGTGCAGGAAGCGCTGAGATGTGAGCATGCACAGAGGCACAGAGGTGCACAGAGCAGGGTCTAATGCCACCTGGGGGGCAGAGCAGGTGCCCTAGAGAGCTTGGAGCTGAAGTTGTACTTTCAAAGAGAAACAGAAAGATGGGATTCACTTATCCTTTGTCCATTCACATGCCAACTTTCCCAGGCCTCCTAGGCAGTTCCCAGCAGGAATGGAGAAGTGTGTGGGTGTGGAGCACGACTCAGAGTAGGCAATTTAATGTGGTTCTTCGGGCTTGGCCCCTGAAAGAGATGAAGGAGCTCTGAGTCACCTTTTTCTAATTTAGTCATTCATTCATTTTTCTTTTAGAGGGAAGCATAACAGAGCATTTGTATCTAAGCTATTGTAATCCTAATATGCTGGCTGGCTTCCAGGATAATCTTATTAAATACTCCCCACCTTTCTGGGAAGGCACTCCAAGAAATCCTTCTTATATGCTGATATTTCCAAAGCCTTCTCTACCAGGAAAATGAAAGGGAAGTTGATCTCATAGCTGTTAAGACCAGGGGTTGTTGTTTAATCACTGTTAGGTTTCTTCTTAAAATGTATTTTTTGTCATTTAAAAAATTTCCAATTCTGATTCAAAAACACAAAATTTGCCATCTTAACCATTTTCAAGTGTACAGTTCTATAGTGCTAAGTATGTTTACATTGTTGTGCACCCCATGTCTGGAACTTTTTCTTTCTTCAAAACTGGATCTCTGCACACACTGAATGACTCCCCACTTCCCCCTCATCCTGGAAACCATCATTTCTGCTTCTATGAAATTGATTATCTAAGTACCTCATATAAGCAGAATCACAGAGTATTTGTCTTTTTGTGGCTGGCTTGTTTCACTTAGCGTTGTGGTTCCAAGGTTTATCTATGTTGGGACATGCGTCAGAATTTCTCTCCTTTTTAAGGTGAAAGAATGTCCCATTGTATGTGCATTCCACATATTGTCTACCCATTCATATATTGGTGAGTGTTTGAATTGCTTTTATATCTTAACTATTATATGATCTCTAAGATCCTGCCTTCAATTCTTTTGAATATATATCCAGAAGTGGGATTCCTGGACCTTATGTCTCTCCTTTTACTATCACGAGGAACCGCCATGTCATTTTCCACAGCAGCTGCACACCATTTCAGACTCAGGTCTCCCATCTCTTTAAAGGAGGAACCCGTCGCCTCTGAGATCAGGCAGAGCTGGGAAGGCTCTCTGAGCCCCTGACTCCCCTTTACCTCCTGCTCTGGTTAAGGCCCATCCTTCCACCACTCCCTATGGAGAAAGAGGTAGCGGTCCTCATATGCTGACACCACTGACCAGGCAGGGCAATCGCATCATAATGTGAGGCCCAAGCAAAGAGTGAACTCACCTACCTGACAGTCTTTCTCCTGCTTATTGCCATTTGATCTCTGCTTCTGCCAGAGGACAATCTGACCCTGTGTCAGGGAACCCTGCTTCATTGGAAAACCTGCTTCCCTTGATATGATGCCTTTAGCATGATGACACCATGACCCTTGATTTTCAGTGAAATCCCAATAAATTACTTTTTTGAGACACTGTTCAATTCCCTTTCTGCTGACTCTCTAAGGTCAATCCCTACGTACTGCCACAGCTTTTGTGATGCCATCATGTCCCAAGAGGGAGGTTCCTCTTTGCCTTACATGTACTGGTCTGATGGCGGCACTTCCAGTGAGCTCCATTATCAGGATGGGTTAGGCCTTCTTCACCTGGGGGAGAAGGGACATCAGTGAATCAGAGCCAGAGAAACATAAAATACTGACCTTTACACAATTAACGACTAAAGGCTGAGAATCTCGAAGTAAGCATTTTTTTTTTTTTTTTTTTAGAATGGAACAGAGCAATTAATTAAAGTAAAAACTTGACAACTTCATGTTCATGTGAGAGGCTTTACTGCACAATTCAAGGTTTGGAATCTTTTGAAAAACACACATTTGCCCACGTAATCTGATAAAGGTGAGAAAAACGAGTGGGCCTCAGTGTTCTGTTAACCCACCAGAGAGCTTTGTCCCTGGCATGCTCAGAGACCTTCTTTCCAGTCTGGCCCCCCTTTCTGACAAGGCAGACCTGATATTCTCCAGGAGACCTAATCCTTCAGTGTGGACCCCTGAGACCAGGTGAGAAACTGATCCCACTTGGAGAATCTTTCGGAACCAGTTGAAAAAGGCAAATTAATAAGTTTTTCCTAACCCTGAGGGCTCCGTATACCGTATCTTACAATAACTGCAAATCCTCTCCCAGAATGTGGTTTTCCGCTTTGGGGACGGTGCGGGTCTTAATGTGAGTACGAGTCAGGGATGCATATCCACCAGTCCTGCTTCAATTTCGGTTCCTAAGTGCCTGAGACAGGGTGCTTTTCTCTACCAAATGTGGTTTTCACATTTGAATGGATGTATTTTCCATTTAACCTGACCCTACAAACGCACCAAGGAAAGACTCACCTATTCCAGTGCTGAAAGGAAGGCTATTTGCACTAGAGTTTTTGAGAAAGCCCGTGTCAGTCTCCAGCATGAACCCTCCTGAGGGGATGTGAGCTTAAACTTCACGTGGCTCTGGCCCACTGATTAGACTTTGGAACCTACGCCCAACAACAGACGCAGCTCATCCTGAAGCTCAGCTTTCTAATCTGTGTGGAGAGAGTTAAACCAGGTGAAATCACATTTTTAAAAAATAAATTCTGTAATTCTACTCAACTAGGAGAAGGAGCTACAGGAAACACCTGTCATGGGGGATTGGCTGAAGAGCGTCTGCTCTTTCTTTCTTTTATTCGTTCCCTGAATGTGTGCTGTCCACACATGCAAGAGGTAAGAGTCTCAAATGAGAATATACAGTGAATAGCTTTACATGGTGGGGTCACAGGGTCCTCCAGCAGCTGCTGGGCAGTTCCTGAGGCAGAGTCTCATTGTTGGATTGCTCATTGTTCTTCCTGTCAGGAAAAGCCTCCTTGACATTAATCTCCCTGTACCTTTCACTATTAATTTAAATCTTCTCCACCAGGATTCTGTGGAACACATCTACTTGCTTAGTGTGCACCTTAATGGTAGAGTTTTACTCCAGGGCACTGTGTGCATGCACGTGTGAACGCCTTCAGATGGGTGTTCTGCAGCTGTCTCAGAGGTCAGTCCCAAGGCCTGGGTGTGTGTGCACAGAAAGACCAGTATCATGAGTGAGGCCAAGCTAATTTGATCAACTCTGATGTTTGCAAGCTATTTACAGATTAAATGGAAGAATGAAGAAGAGGGTTAGCAAAGGCAATCTATCAACTCACATATTCTTCTGTTATCAATTGATTCATAATCAACTGTACATTTAAGACAAAAATGTCTATTTCTTTCATAGTAGAAAATTTTCCTTTCAACTGTATTTCTCTCTTGTCTCTTTGCCCTGATTTTATTCTTATTTTCGGATCAAGCTTTGGCTCAGAATTTGTATCAGCCCTGCTGTCAGTTAGCCTCTACTTCTCCTTTGCTGACTATGGAGGCAGAATAATCCCCCCACAAAGAGTCCACATCCTGACCCCCAGAAATTGGGAAGGGGGAAATTCAGGTAGCAATGGAATTAACCTTGCTAATCAGTGGGCCTTGACATGAGGAGATTATCCTAGATTATCTACAGGGTTTTACATATGGTGGAGGAAGGCAAAAAAGGCCAGAGTGATCTGATGTGAGAAAAACCAAACCAGTCCTTGCTTGCTTTTAAGATAGAAAAAGTGGTCCACAAGCCAAGAAATGTGATTGATCTTTGGAAGTCAGAAACCATTCTTCCCTCTAGAAAGAAATGCGGCCCCTCTGATGCCTTGATTTTAGCACAGTGTCACCAGTGTCAGACTTCTACAAAACTATAAGATGCTGAATTTGTGTCATTTTAAACCACTAAGTTTGTAGTAATTAATTACAGCAACAATGGGAAACTTATACACTATCAATAGAATCCAGTTACAATATCTCTCTTATGATTACTGAGACAATGCAAGTATATAGCATACTTTACATAATGTTTATTAAATACTGTCCATATGAGTGCTATGGACCCTCTCCACTTTCCCTATCTTCGTCTTTCAAAGTCAAGAGTGATGGTCCATCGGTGGCCCTACTGCACATCCTTCTATGAATGGGCCTCTGGCAGCAACTCTCCCAGAGCCAGTCCACAGCAGGAGACATCATGATTCTTTCAAATCCATTTGGCCAGAGCCGAATGTCTGCCAGTGTACAAAGAGATTTTCATTTTTAAATTAAAATGATAGAGATATCCCTGCCTGTATCTTCATGACTATGGGTGCAAGCCTCTAGCCAAAGAGCCAACTTTTCTTTTCCTACATATTCATTTTTATTTTAATTTTTATATTATAGAACAAGCCATAGGTATCTCAGCTTTAAAGTTATGCCCTGTCTTTCCAAACTTTACTTGGGAAGAACAATAGCTCACATCATGGACAAGTTCAGAAAAAAAGATGGTATTTTCAGCAGGGTGGAGAATGGATCCAGCAGTTTCTGGGAAACTTCTCTCTTGGCCCTTTGCCTGACCACCAGGCTCTCTACCCACCCACCCCTCTCTTTTTGAAGTTTCCCCAATATTCTAAGAAATTGCCCAATTCTAAAGACTTTCAAAACTATAAGTCAAAATCTGGTTTCATGTGCCTTAGATACAAGAAACTAAAGGACAAAGTCTTTAGAGTAGTAACTTCTCTTCCAAGGGTTATACAAAAATAATATTAACATAACATTTATGGTTGAGATTTTGTATGCAGATAGGTCAAAAAAGTTTATTTACGGCCGGCACAGCTTTTAAAAGGTACTCGCCTCCCTCTGACTGTTTGGAGACTATCATATCAGTAGTTAACTTTAATGCTATGCTAGCCCTAATTGGGGTGCCTCTTATCCCAGTTATACCTCACCATTTGCATTTGTTGTCTTTGGCACAGACAATAAAAAGAGAAAGAACCATTGTTGGTTGTACATTCAAATAAACACAGTGTTCACATGGGCTGGGTGCGGTGGCAGATTGCAAATCAAGAGGTCTGGTTCCTAATGGGTTGGGGGGAGAAGGGGAAGGCTCAGGCTGGCCTAGTGTGTGCGGGGGTTCTTTCTTTTTTATGATCAGATATTTCTGTTCTTTATGTGTTGTTGGTACATGTATGATCAGCGTTTCAGGGAATGGTGTAATTTTTACATTTAATTTGTATTTTTTCAATAAAAAGCATAAAATAAATAGTGAATAAATAAATAGGAAGAAATAACAAGTTATTTCTTTCCCCCTTCTCACCTGCTCCTACCCCGAATCCCACTGCCTATTTCAGGGCATGAGAATCACAAGGGATTTGTCTCTATTCCAGGGCAACTGAGCCTTCACCAGCTCCCCTTGGAGGAGGTAAGCCAGGGAAGTAGATAGCAAAAGTACAAAAGGGAGGGATGGTTTTAGGAAGAAGCCCTACCTGGAAGAAATGTGGGAGTGGGGTGTCATTGTATAGGAAAGAGAAGAGCTTTTATAAGGGAGGTCTAATTACAAATAAGAGAAGGGGTTGGAGACCATCCTCAGCTAGAGAGGGACCCCATCTCTAAAAACTAGCCAGGCATTGTGATGGACACCTGTAGTCCCAGCTACTTGGGAGGCAGAAGAAAGAGGATCGCTTATGCCCAGGAGTTTGAGGTGGCTGTGAGCTATGATGCCATGACACTCTACCAAGGATGCCAGAATAAGACTGAGTAGGAAAAAAAAAAGAAGAAGAAGAAGTGGAGAGAGTGCTTAGTGTGTACTGTAGGGGGGCAGAGCACACTCACTGCTACAGAAGACCCAGCCTAAAGGAAAGGACTTCAGGGGCAGGAGGATGACAGGAGTTGAGACATACTTAACTCCAATGAGAATGGCTTGTATTAAAAAGTCTACAAGCAAAAGATGCTGTCATTGATGTGGGAGGAAAGTCTCACCTATACATGGTAGGTGAGACTGCAAACTAGCACAACCTCTGTAGAAAATTATATGAAAATACCTCAAAAAACTTACAGTAGACCTACCATTTGATCCAGCAGCCCCATTGCTGGGTATTTACCCAATGGAAAAAAGGACATTTTATAAAAAGGACACCTGCATTCAAATGTTTATAGTAACACAATTCACAATAAAAAAAAAGATGTGGAAACAACCCAAGTGACCACTAATACAGGAGAAAATTAATACTGTATACACCATGGAGTACCACTCAGCCATAAAAATTAGTGATCTAGTATCTTTTGGGACAACCTGGAGGTAACTGGAAATCATTGATCAACCTGCACAAAAACAAACTATGTAAACATAACACATGCTCCCTAACATTCTGAAATTTAAAATTTTTTTTAAAAATTTAAAAAAGGCCAAAAAAAAAAAAAAAAGAATTAGGAAATATGGTTTTGATCCTTTCTTCAGATAATGCATATACTGTGTATTTCAGATGGGCAGCTTTCTTTCTGTTCTGTCGTGATGCAGTTCAAACAAGGTATAAGGAATGAGTTAGGGACTCTCAATAACCCTTCCAAACTTTTCAGTCAGAGCATGAATTCCATACTAAATTTAACCTTTAAAAGTACGTACAGGGTAAACATATAGTTTGTGTGCAATTTATTATGTTAAACTATTTATAATTGTACAGGAAATTTATGTCCACCCTGTATCTATATAATTTCTTTAACTAAAGGAAAGTAAGACACTTTATCAGCACAACATATTGGAATATTTTATTATCTTCATTTTGAGAAAAGGGAGACGGAAACCTACAAATCTGGAGCATTCTTGTCCTCCCACCCACCAATGTATAGCTTAGGTTTGTCTATCACTGACTGTAGATTTGAACTTTTAAGTGGAAATAAAACCTAAGATATAACTTAAAATTTAAAATTGCCATACTTGAATCTTTCTCATAGTTACCTATGTCAAACTAGTTGCTTTTTCTAACAGTAGTTAATATTCAAGGCAATCTTCCAGGTAACCATTTCTCCTTTATCAAAGCTAACCATAATAAGTCAAAGGGTAGAACAGACCTTTCAATGATGTTGCTGAGGGTGGAAGGTTGTAGGATGAAAGGGTAAGTTCTGAGAGGGTAGAAAGGCTGCTAAATCTTGGAGTGGTCAGAAAAATGCTATACTTGTAGAAAGAGTTTGCTTTAAAAAGTGGCTGCACTTATAATCAAGGCTTCAAAATCAAATCAGCACCTACTTATTAAGTCCCTATTGTGTATCTTAAAAAAAAATGCTGCTATCAGAAAGCTCAGTCTGTGAAACAACCTGAGGCCAATCTAGGATTCAATCCAGGGGCTTAATTGGGAGAAATATCTTTTCTTCCTTCTTTGCACTCATAACTACAGTGTTACAACATTATATAGATTTGCCTCCCTGCCTTGAGAATTGGAATGCAGTGGCCCTTTGCTTCCAAAATAAATACGAGTTTGGTTTCCTAGCGTTTCCCGTCTTTTCCAGGAGCTTGGTTTTGAACAAGATTAAACACGCACACAGCTGAAATCAAACCAGGCACTATGGAAATGCTGAAAGAGTGGACTTAAATCTTAGTTCCTCAGGACAGTCCAGATTCATCTACAAAAATATTCCTTGCAGATGATGCTCTTCTGGTTATCAGAAGACAGAAGAAATAAGTTATTATTTGCCTGTTTAAACAACCCTAAACTGAGAGGCCAAAAGGTAGTATGGTTAATATGTAGCATAATTTTTCTTCTTAAAATTTTTTTGTTTTTTTATTTTTACCTGTCTGAAACTATTGTCTAGTAAAGACCTCTCGGTTCCAAATGAAGAGAAAAACAATCTTGTGTTCTTTTTGGACACCTTTATAGGACTAGAATTAGCACTGGAATCAGCTTCTTTCTGCAACCTGAGTTCCCCATATACTCAGATTCTTTGTATTATTAGCAACTGTGATACAGGAGAACCATTTTTCTATCTAGCAAGACCTCTTTGTCATCTATAGAGATAAGATTGATTTAAGAGAGAAAGGAACAAGGCAATGTACACCTGGAAAAGTGTTATTACCCTCCAAGTCCTGATTGTCCAAGTCACCTGAAAGATATCTGATGCTCTGGTCTCAGCTCAAAATATACACGTTTGGTGGAAGATGCCTCAGAGATCAGCTGGCCAGCTTCTTCCTTTGTTAGAAGCGAGGAAAGTGAGGCAGAGAGGGCATGGTCTTCTTCCAGCATTTCCCCGGTGTGCTTTAGTTTTGCTTCCCACCATAAGGCTAAATGACTCAAGAAGTCTTGCGAACAGATGTGCTTAGATAATAAATCCATGACCATATCATGGCTCCCGGCAATGGGCGTGGGGCCACAGAGGATGAACTGGGTGGTCACTGTTGAATTCAGTTCAGAGGTCAGAATAAGGGCAATCCTGGCATAGACTGCTGCAGGAAAATGACATAGCCACAAATCGGATGCACTACTCCCTCGTGGGCTATTTTTAAGGGCCCCATAAAAAACAACCTATCATTTAGAAACAAGCCTAGATTGAGAAGTGCACCTATTTTAAGGTGTTTCCAGGTAGTGGTCTTGATTTCCAAACCCTGGGTTCTGGATGAATTTCCAGAACGTTTGGCTTGTCTACACGTGTGAACCACCCTCTTTTTTCTGCCATAGGTCACGTCTACTGTTAATGGGGGAACTAGGTCTCAAGCACAGTCAGAGTCTATTCAAGGCTGACAGGACAGATCAGTAGTCAAGAGAGAGGCAGTGGCTGAGTTAGTAGGAGCGGGATCTGATCGGGCCATGTCCCCTACAGACTGCAGCATCAGCCCCTTCTGGGAGCTCCTTAGAAAGGCAGAGCTTGTATTTTAACAAGATCTGATTCTCATGCACATTAAACTGAGGGGCAGGGCCTGGTCCCACTCCCAGAGATTCTGAGCACAGAGACTTTGCAGGCTTCCCCAGCTGATTCTAATGTACACCATGCTGGAACTGCTGCTCTAGAGTGGGGATATACCTGTGTACCCTGATACAAGAGAGCTCTAGGCAAGTGACCTTGACCAAGTTTTGTTTATATTCTTTTTTTTTTTTTTTTTTTTTGCAGTTTTTGGCTGGGTTTGAACCCACCACCTCTGGCATATGGGGCCAGCGCCTTTGAGTCACAGGCTCTTCCCTGTTTATATTCTTGGTCTGGTTTTCTACATAGAAATCTCTATAGATGTTTAGAGAAAGGGATATTTCCAAAGAAAATAATGGAGAGAAAGCAAATCCAAGAAAATCTGGGGTCAGAGGTGAGAAAGATCGCTGTAAACAGTGGTAGTTGGAAATTATCTTTTACTTTTATTTATAAATATTAGTTGTCTATTTTTTGAGACTTTGGAAAAAAATAAGTTAACTGATGACTCTATACTGAGTGTCAGAGATAAAGCATTCTATAATAGACATACTCTTATTTGATAATATGAATGTTACTTTCTTTGCATTATTATTATTAATATTGCTTAATAGTTCAATGCAGTAATCGTCTGATTTCTTTTCTGAATGTATTTATCTTCTTTCATTCTTTTCGAGGTTTTTGTTTCTAGTCCTTATCTTAAACACTGTAATTGTTATTAAATTTTAAGCCTTTTTAATTCTGTGAAGGCAAAAAGTAGAAACCTAATAAACACATGTATATGTAAAAAAAAATCAGTCATTTGACATAGTCACTTCTCCCACTAAATATTATGATTATTTTTGGTAATTACAAATAAAATGCACAACCTGGTCCACTGTTTATACAAAAAACAAACAAACAAACAAACAAAAAATGGTAGCTGGGATGGAATGAATTATACAGGCAAAGCAGTTAGAACAAGTGGCTCCCACATAATGAGAGCTTTATAAATCAATGTTATTGCTGTTGTTATTATTATTCATGCAGGATATAGACCTGATTAGAGATACTATAGTAGCTACTCTTCATTTAATATCTCCTAAATACCCAGCTCTGTATAGCCACTATCTCATGTAATCCTTATAGCTGCCCTTTCAAGAAAGTATTATTACCCCCATTTGGCAGATGAGGAAACTGAGGCTTAGCTAGGTGAAAGACACTGCCAAAGGTCAGAGTTCAAGTCTAGATCTTCTTTAGTCTAACGTCCTCTTAACTTCAACCAGGAATGAAGGAATGCAGATTATCGCTAGGATCCTGGAATGCGGAGGTAGGAGTATGGAGGCTGAGAAAACAGTGGGGGGTGGGAGACCAAAGGGTGATTTTGGCAAATTCCAAATGGCATCGATTTATAAGATCCTACTTCTTCCCAATTCCCAGACCCTCACCCAGATTGCTCCCCCCAAAGCAGTTATAAATTATTGACCTTTATTTTTGGAATAGAGTGAAACTTGGAAATCCTAGTAAAGCTCATCACTCCGTTCAGGGGAGGAGACACTTTGGCCCTGGCTTAGCACACTAAGGCTGGGTTCCAGCTAGTAAGTCTCCCCAGCCCATTGCAAAGGAGGACAGAAAGGCCAAGAATGAGGAAGGAGTGAGTGCTGAGCCCAACACATTTTGTTATCAAACTGTTAGAATTAGAAGAGGGTGTATATCAGATAGGCCAAGAAAACACTAGCAGCCACTTGTGCTGTGGAATTGCAAAAGGATTTGCAGTAACAGAGTCCGAAAACAGATACTGGTAATCTGGTAGCCAGTGTGGATTTGTAAGGGCAGGTCCAGCTCGAAAGAACTTGTTAGGTTTGTTTTGTTTTTTATAGGAATTACTGTTACATACAGAAGACAAAAGGGGTTGGGGGAGGAAGCCTAGGATTATATTTCCCTGAAATTTCAAAAAAGCATCTGGTAAGGCTGTACATTAAAGTCAATTACCTATGGTAAGAAATCATAGTAGGGGGTAAAGTAGCCTAATGTGAAGATAAAATGCTTCCCCAAAAAGAAACAAAGAAATGGGGAAATGAGGTTTATAAAAGGTAACATCTCTAGCTGGAAAAGGGTTACTTGTAGAAGGGATTACCTGTGGGAGTGGTTTTACTACAGTAAAATCATAAGTAAACTACCACAAGTAAAATTAAATCAGGAGACCAAAACTTCCGGGGTTCTTCATTATTAACTTTTTCAGGTGGAAAAGAAATTGAACCAGGCTATCACCAAACTAGCAGAGTGAATATCTACCCTTGATCTTTCTCCTTCCCAATTCTTCCTTCATTAAGTATTTATTGGATGCCTCTGTTGTGCCAGGCATTGTTGCAGGCACTGGGATAATCAGCGAACCAGAGATAAAAATCCCTGCCCTCCTGGAGTTTGCCTTCTAGGGGAGATACAAACAAGCTGTGTACCAAATGCTGTTTAGTTTTAACATAAACATCTATGTCACAAAAGTAACTGGACCCCTGCAACGTTGCCACAGTTCTCCTAGAGCAAATCAAATGGAAATAAGTGGACAAACTCTAGAGTGATGTGTCAGAAATATCTCCTCCTCACCAGGGGCTACATGGGAAGGTTTCTCAAATTCCTTCATTTCCAGGCACTTAAAAGTGTAGTTGTATCTCAGAATCGATGGAGGATTTTGGTACTAAAATCAGAGAATATTCAAATTCCTAATATAAAATGGTATAGCATTTGCATATAACCTACACATACCCTCCCATATTCTTTAAATCATCTCTAAATCACTTATAATATTTGGTACAATGTAAATACTATGTAAATAGTTATGCTATATTGTTTAAGGAGTAAAGATAAGAAAAATGTCTACACAAGTTGAATACAGATGTAATTTAAAAATATATGTTTTTCAATCTGTGGTTGGTTGAAACCATGGATGTGAAACCCATGAATATGGAGGACCAACCAGTTCCATTCAGATCTAAATGGGAATATATTCATGCACCTTTAGCCCAGTGGAACTTCAAAGTCCTTGAAGGCAAGAATCATGGCACCTAGTTTATTTCCTACCTCTCTGAGCTAATGGGAAACAATGGATTCTCTACCCTGCAAATGTCATTGACTTCATCACTGGTTTCTAAGTGTTGGAGACCTCCACAGAAGTACTCACAATAGAGTTTCTAAGCACATGAAAGATTATCACTGACAAGACTATGGTAAATAGTTCTCCATTTTCATAGAGGCCTAGACGTGGACAAAATGGGTGTGAAGTTTGCTTAGCACCAGAAAATGTCTATTAAAACATCCATAGGATTTTTTCTATAAAGATGCTTAATATGGACAAAATTCTCATAAGCTTAAGGAGGTCTGGGGATAGAGGTTCCCGAAAACAGATACTGGTAATCATCTCTCATGTTGATTCGAACTTGTGATAACAGCTTAAAAATCATAATGTTACACTAGGAGTTTGAGGTGATAGCAAGTTGTATGGGGATTGAGTCCTCCAAAAAAGGAGTTTTGTCAATGAGGCAGTCATGAAATTTGCCCCACTGTGTGAGCCAGAATATTCAGTGCAGTGAGTGAGCTTTGGTAAATTACACTGATGCTGAAGCCCTAAGTGGCCAACTTAGGATGGCAACTGTAATGAGCTACTGAAACCACACTCAGAGTTAGTCCTGAGAGTATCCAGTCTTCACTTTGGGAAAAGGACATCCAGAAATACAATCCACCATTGTCTCAGGAAAGTAGACACCTACACGTGGTCTATCAGCTTAAAGCCAAGAGAAGAGTACCCCCCAAGACAGAGGGGACTTTCTTCCTAGTGTCAGTCCGGTTGTGATGGTGGAAGGTAGGTGAGACCTCCGGTGGTGCTGCCCAGCTCTGATCCAAGGCAGAACTCCTGTATCCAAAGGCAGAAGGGCCACCTGTGTGCCTCTTCCCTCTCCTCTCACCTGTGGCCCTTCTTGTCCTGTCAATCTCTCTCTCTCTCTTTCTCTCTTTCTCTGTCTCTCTCTCTCTCTCTCTCACACACACACATGCTCAGGGGAGAAGTGGGATCCTTGAGAAACTGACGTTTCTCTGTTTAGTACACTCAGGCAGGTTTCATGACCACCCATGATTCTCTGATGATCATTTGTATCACACTTTACAACAACAAGTCTATCCACAATGGTCTTCTTGTCTTTGAAACTGTCAGCATTGCCTTGTAATTTTCTTGTGGTTACTTTTGAAGACTGAAAACTTCCTATAACAGGGTATATGCATTAAAAATAAGTTTGCTATGGGAAGCACATTACAGTTATAACTGGTGTTCTTGCCTAGATTCCAAATGTGGAAGAGACTTCTCAAAGCCTTCCTCTGAGTGTCCCATGTATCACATCCTCTGTGCATAGTATATCTAAGAAGGGAATTGAAGTCGTGAAAGCAAATGGCCAGTGTTTTTTCTGCAACATTATAGTACTTTCAAAATTAGCAACATTCTCCCTATATTCTGTACTAAATCACAGCGCATTTCTTAGTTACTTGTTTTTGTAGAGATGGGGGTCTCACTCTTGCTCAGGCTAGTCTTGAACTTCAGAGCTCAAGCAATCCACCTGCCTCGGCCACCCAGAATGCTAGGACTATAGGTGTGAGCCACCATGCCCAACCATTTCTCAGTTACTTCTTTATGTATTTGACTTTCTCCTCCTCCCTAAAACAATTCTTTTCAGCCTCTCCTTGGCAAGCCACCTTCCACCCTCAGCCCTCATGCTACAATCCTATGGCTTTTGGTCTTCATAGGACTTTTCCAGACTAGGAACAACCATCTCTGTGGACCTTTTTTTCATGGAATCATGGGCTGCAGGGTTGGTGGGGTCCTCAGACATTATAGTGGCCAGTGTCCCACTTTACACTCGTGGGAAATTGAGTGCAGGGATTGCTGAATTGCACAGGGCTCACAGCTCCACCTGACATCATTTCCATGTCACCGGTCCATCTCCTCCCACTCCTGCCTCGATTTAAAATTGTCCAGAGAATATTCTCTGTGTTCTCTATTCCCTACTCAGTGAAAAATACTAACTGGTGCATTTTCTCAGTATTACACTCTGAGGTAACACTGTCTTAACCTGGTAAAATGGGCTGCTTAACAGATGAATGTGATACAGAGTGAGTAGGAGGAATTCTGGGTCCTAAGGCAGATAGGAGGGAGACTGTGGGCTGAGTGGTTCTTTCAGGTCCTTGGGTCACACTCTGAAGACTTGCAGAGGATTGACAGAAGCTCCCCAGACCAGTTCTGTGCTATTTCTTTCTAAATGTAGACCACGTGTTGTCCCCCAAACAGGTGATGAGCCCAGCCACCTCAGCTTCTCTTTTGCCACAAATTGCAAGTTCTAAGTATGCCTGTTAATCTCTCCAGGACTAGCCTCCTGCACTAGTAATCCTAGACACTCCACAGTTTTAAGATGTTATGATTTATGATGAAAGTAAAGTAACCTCTAGTTTAGGATTTGCAAACTGAGATATTTAATGGCCAGTGTGTTAATATAAAAAGGAGTGAAGTAGAATGTTTGTATTTTAGTACAAACGTACTTTATTTGCAATTAAACACGTAGGACCACTATTCTTCTCTTACACCATTAACTATACTGGTCCAGGGTTGCCAGATCATCTTTTTCTTTTTTTTATTTAAGAAAGGTCCCAAATTCAAACTTACATGTGGACAGTCTTGATTTTTAATGTTGGTAATTCAAATTTCAACAAAGCAACAACAGAACTTAGGGGACACAAAACATCTCCCTTTCTCAGGATGTGAGCTGCCCTCATTGTCCAACAGCAGGTCACTATGTAGCTAGGGTAGCCTGGAACTTATTTCTGAGGAATACTGGCAGGTGCTTGTAGGTATTATAGACAGAATCTGTGTGTTCCTTGAAAATACATTTCTATTCAGGAACAAAGAATTACTGTGCCACTGTTTCCCCTGCAGAGACTGAGGACTCCTGGGTGGGCTCAAAGAACTGTCATTTCCTACCTGGGTGGTCCAAAAAGCTCAGCCAGGTTGGACTCTGCCAGGTGCCCCAGGGCTCCAGGTGCCCACAGTCCAGCGAGCACACATTGTTAGATTACAGCTCTGCTTCGAGGAATGTGAAAGTGCCTAGAGGTTATCACTTTACAACCCAGAGAAAGGAAGAAGATTCCATTCCCTCACTGCTTTTTAGGGGAGAAGCTGGCAACAGCCCAACAGTGAAACCTGGGCACAGAGAAGGCTTTTCAGAGAGGCAGAAAGACACTGATGGGGTGGGGCCCACAGATAATTAAGGCACCCAAAACCCAACCCAGTAATAATAATGATACTAATCATAGCTATGATTTATTGACCACTGGCTCTGAGCCAGACACTGTGAGAAGCACTTTACAAGCGTGATCTAATTTAACTCCTATAAAGACGCAACAAGGATTAAGTAATTTGCCCAAAGTCACTTAGTAAGGCGGAGAGCCCAGGTGAAAAATCAAGTGTGCCTAATTTCAAGTCCAGGTAAAGCGCTAATGGCCAGTGTAATTTAGGGGAATGGAGATGGGCCAAGTACAATGGCCAGGTCTTTCTATGAGAGGATGCAGGCTACATATTTTCATGTTATTTATTTTTCTTTTTTCCCCAGAAGAGAACCCAATAGCTTTAACTTTCTTCCTGGTCAAGTTGAGGCTGTTCTTGTCCTAAAGATCTTGTTGTTCTATTGTCTCAAGAAAGGAATATTTAGTGAAACTTCTGAAAACTGAACTTTCTTGCCTGTTCCCCTACATCTACAGGGCAGCATTTTATTATGTGTGTATCTAGTGACATGATTCCAATCATAATAAAAGAGCCATGGACCATAGAATGACCTGATTTTTCTGAAAAGCTTTTGCTGATACAGTAACTGATTTTTATTTTCCTATTAAAAATGAAATTGAAAGACTCCTTCAGCAACTTGCTGCCTGGACAATCGCCACCTTGGTGCTGCTCAATGGCTATGTTACACAGTGACATAACAGTGCCAGCTATCACTGCAAATGAACCCAATAGATAGGCCTGGCACCTATGGCATAGCAAATTATTTGACATTGTCTAGGTCACCACTCCCTGCCACGGAATCAATCTTTCTCTTAATCAGAAAAGGCATAAAGGGTCATTCCATTTGAGACAATGGTTTAAGAGGCAAAGAAAGGAAAGGGGCAGATGATTTATCTTTATTGCATTTATTTGATGGAAATTTCCATGCATCTTGCTGTTATTAACCCATAGTGCAGACAGAGGAAGGGAAGGCTTTGAAATGGAAGAAAGGAAAGAGATGACTGGAATTTACCTGGTAAAGACAGTTTAGCCCCAGAAGGCAGTAAAATAACCCAGCGAGTCCAGGAACACCATTTATCATCAAGCCTACAGTTAGTCTTCAGTGTTTTGGCTTTGATTGTTTGCATGTTAACTGGAATCTAGAACCTGTCCACAGTCAGGGTACCTTCAACTTGCATTTGGATGGGCATATGGTAAAAGCCCTGGACTTGGCTAATTGCTTGAAAGGAATAGTCAGTCTCATTATAGTCAATATTGCAAAAGGAGGTCAGTTTACCACTGAAGTGCTTAGTGACTCTGCTTGGTACTGAAATTGAAAGAAGTTTATATTTGGAGAAGAAATTCACATGATGCAGCTGGAGAAGCCCATTTAATAATTTGAGGATATGGACCGAAAGTATTATCTAGGCAATAAATGCTATCAACAAAAGAAAAAGAAGCAGCTGTGGGTGGGCTTGAGTAGTCCCATAGCCCTATTACCTCAAGAACTCCATGTGTAGTAAGAAGGTCCACATTTCAACCTTTTTTGCTGGTTTCCCCAGGCCTATGATGAAGCATTTTAGTACGTGAGGAAAGAGCGTAAAAAGGAAGAGGCTATAAAAATAAAACATTTCTTCTTTTTCTGTGAGCTGAGAAGTCAACAGTTAGTTATTGTCCCATTACAGCTTGTACTCATATTGGTTACTTTCAGAGAATGAAAATGTGAGATTCAGGCAATCCATGATTATTTGGGTCTTCCACCTTCCAATGAATTTTTAATAGACTTCATTTAAAAAATCTCTTAATGTAAGTTCTGCTTTATTAGATAAGAGCTAAAAATTACTTTACTCTTTATATAGATCATCTAAGAATCTAATCTAAGATTCACCTTCGCCTGCAGTGGTCAGGCAGTTTATGAATGAGTCATAGTGGTAGAGGCAAGTAGGACAATAGGTGGGGATTAGGGGTCTTGGAGAGGAAGGCAGGCTGCATCACAAGAGGTGCCTTGCTACCCAGCAATACCTTTGCTGCCATGTAGGGATATGGCCTAGTATGGTTAGTACCTCTGATTTTTCAGAAGATAAAATGATAGTTTGTATATGAAATTTACTGACTGCTATGGTTTAAAAGTGTCCCCTAAAGTTTATGTGTTGAAAACTTAATCCCCATTGCAACGTGGGGAGAGGGAGCTTTGAAATGCAATTAGGTCCTGAGGGCTCCATTCTCATGAATGGATTAATGTTAATAATTCATGGGAATCATGTTGGGATAATGGTAATGGGAGTGGGTTAGTTATGATGAGAGTGGGCTTATTATAAAAGTGAGTTTGGCCTTCTCTTACTAGCTTACTCTCCCACTCTCCTGCTGTCCTGCCTTCTGCCATGGGATGATGATGTAGCATGAAAGCCCTTGCCATGTGTTGGTGCCCTGCTCTTGGACTTCCCAGCTTCCAGAACCATGAGCCAAATAAACTACTGTTCTTTACAAATTACATAAATTACCTAGTCTGTGATATTTTGTTGTAGCAGTACAAAACAAGCTAAGATACTGATATTTATCATTATTTAGTGCTCTTTCTGCTCTCACCCCCATCCCTCCCAAGGCATAACCAAACAAAAAGCCCAGCTGGATCTGGTCCATGGTCCACTGGTTTAGAATAACTGATTTGGCACAATATTTTCATTTTATGGATGGAGAAATAAGATCCATGGTGAGACGACTTGCCCAAGGTCATATAACTAGCTAGTAAAAGAACCAAAAACTAGAATTCAGTTTTTCTGACTCTTTAATCTCAGTTGCTTTCACTGCACTATATTGTCTTACAAGAAATAAATTTTTGAAATTCTAGAAAGATTCAAACTACAGAAGGCCTAAGATGGAATTCCTTTCTACCCCTCGTTCCTCATAGTTTTAATGATTAACCCAATATGATAATTTGGAGCACCTTTGTAGCTGCATCCCAAGTCCTTCTTAGCTGAATGTCCCTTTAGGATTCGTCTTGTCAAAGGGGATGTGTGAACAATTGGGACCAACTACAAAAAAGACAAAGTATAGTACCTTGATTTAGCTTCTTGGCTAAAGTTTCAATAAAAAAAATCCTCAGTGCTTAGGCTTGTAGGCTGCTGTAGGCCACATTATAGCACTCATAGTCCTAGGGCCAGCAAAATCTTCACAATTTATCATTTGGAGTAGGAACCAGCAAGTTTCATTTCCTATAGGGAACAGACAAAGCCTCCCCAAGAAAATCATCCCTTGATGGCTGATAAAAATAGAATTGCAATTTATGCTTCCATCTACTCCCTCTATCTTCAGGCTCTTAAGGTATATTTTCTGTCGTAATGGCTGATTTAGATGGATTCCCAGGGTGCTGCATCACTGCTGATGACATTAATGGTCTTGGGCTCCTTGAATTTTGATTGATTGCTATAATCTGTGAAACTATTTCAGGGCATAGATTTATTATTATTAAGCCTATAAAATGGTGTCAGGGTCAAAGCAAACGGATGATGTATGTTGTGATGCAAACATGGCCAAAGGGTGGATGCCACCACTTATAGAAGTGAATGGTGGGAATGAGTAATGTTTTATCCTCTGCTCATGACCTAACTCACAGCCCTCTCCCAAGGGGGTGGTGGATTTGGGCTCTAATTGCACTAGGAAGAGGTTGGGGATAAGGACAGAAGGAAGATAAAATGTGTACTATTAATTACTCTTCTAAATTTTTGAATTCATTAAAGGGTTTCCTTAAAGAGTTTTGAATTCTTTAAATGAAACTGCATTTTCATTTTAGTTCATTAAGGAGTGGCTAAAGATTTCTTCAATTTTTCTCTGGCACCCAAATATAACCTAGCTTTTCTAACTCAAACCTGTTGTGTTTGGAGTCTGAGAGAAGTATTGATGCTACTCCATTCAACCTCTGTCAAGGAGAGAAGAAAAATCTAAGCAGGAAAATATTTTATTAGCTATTTATCCTTTCTTCCTTTTCTCCCTACAGAAAGTTTTTGGCTATAATATTAAGAGCAAAGAAAAGGATCTTATATTAGGCTGTATTCCAGAAAAATATTTTCAGGACTTTCATTTCAAATTCCTTTTTAGAAAGGAGGGGAGTATTCAGTAAAATAATAATCCATACTTTCAGTTTACATATAGGGTATAGAAGTCTGACAAAGTTTCACTCTTACTCTTACAACAACACAAAGCAGATGATTGCATATTCATAACTTTTCATAAATTTATCACAAAGCTGAGATCACAGTGCAACTAAATACCTCAAAGTCTAAGGAAAACAAGTGACTGCAAGGAAAGATGAGATCTGAGTACTTCCCTACCTAGGGCTGACACAACTAGATACCATCAGAAGGATTCAGTGATAGTAGATGAGTTGTGGGCTAATGAGATAGTATGAAATTCTGGAGGGAGGGCGCACAGATCTAAGGGAATTCATACAGGCCTTTCTTTCCAGTCTTTAGTGGGCACACACAGAAAAGACTGGTGAGAGTCCTGGGTAAGGGTCCCTGGAGCTGCAGGCTGGAAGAGGGTAGCAAAGTTGTGCCACTTCCAGAGAAAGACTTGACACTTTGCCCAGCTTTTCCTTCTTTAAACTGTCATGGGGGAGGAAAAGGTAACAAAGAGTGATAGGCCAATGCAACTAGAATAAGACCATAATATTCCTACCTCTGGGATAAAGAGGAACATTGCTTAATGATAAAAGAATCAATTATCCACAAAGACAACAGTCCTAAATTTGAATGCACCAAACATGAGAGCATCAAAATATTTTAATCAGAAACAGACAAAAATTAAAGGGAATATTTATCATTATATCTGGAGACTTCAATACTCCTTTCTTATTAATTAATACAAAAGTAAGTAGAAAATCAATAAGAATAAAGATGACCCAAACATCACTATCAACCAACTTGACCTAACCAATATTTGTAGAATATACTCCACTTATCAGCAGCAGAAGAATAGACATTCTTTTCAAATGTATATGGACCATTTGAAAGAGGCCATATTCTAGGTCATAAAATAAACCTTAACAAGTTAAAAAAGACTAGACTATCATATACATACATTCTCTGATTGTGATAGAATTAAACTGGCAACAGAAAGATATTTGAAAAACACACAAATATTTGGAAATTAAGCAACACACTTGTAAATTATTTAGGGCTCAAAGACAAATTCTCAAGGGAAATTAGAAATGTTCTACACAGTATGGAATAAAAACAAAACATATCAGAATATATGGGATACAGTTAAAGCAGTACTTAGAGGGAAATTTATAGCAATAAAAAGACATCTATTAGAAAAAAAGAAAGTTCTCAATTGGGTATTTAAAGCTTCTACCCTAAGAAACTAGAAAAACAAGAGAAAATTAATCCAAAGCATAAAGATGGCAGAAAATAATAAATGTCAGAAATCAATAAAATTTAAAATAGAAAAACAGTCCTGGAGAAGACTGCTTCCCCCATTTTAGCACTTACTGTACTATTGGTTCTGTCTTTCTAAAATATCTTGAAGAATTCAAGGGTTATATTTCTTCAGCATGTCCAGTAGATTCCCATGAGGCTTGTTCTTCTTCTGAAGTCAGGCAAGAAAGAAGAGTTGAGGTTGGCGCTGTCCTTATAATGGTGCCCTGGAGAGAAAGTAGACAGGAGTGTAGGTCTTCACCAGGACATCTGGAAGAGGATTTCTTCAACAATCCCAAACAAAATGTACCCCGTCTATAGGGAGCCCCTGATCTATTATGGGAAACAGGCAAACTTTGCCCATTTTCATGATTAAGCTGTAAGGTGCTGTGATGGGCATCAGCACAGAGTTGGTGGGAACTGAAGTGGGGTCCCTTTACCCCAGACAGTGCTGGTTAGGTGTTGAAGGCTGACAGAGAATTAAAAAAAGTAGAAGTACTCACATAAACTAAAGGGTATTATTTTCATGATTAATGTGATTAGTGCAGTTGAATGGAACTAAATATGCTAAACAGAAAATTTTTTTAGTTTACATCAGATACCTGTTCCAAATCCCATAAGTAGTTATTGTGTCATTCACTTAAACTACTTGCTGGAGTGGTATGCCTTGAAATTTTGGGAATTCTGGCTTTTTAGTAACTTTCCCATCTATTTAATTTTTCTATTTTTTTAAATAATTTTGTAAGAAAGAGATAGTTATAACTAACTAATGAACAATATTTAGCCCTTTCCAAAGAAGGGTGCTCTTGAGGACATAAGAACTCAAACACAAACTTAAGATAATAATTATTTATGTTTCAGAAAATGGATGAATAGATACTTGCATAATGAAATACATGCATTAGTAAGCAGAGAGGTTATGCATCCCCACTAAAATTCAGTAAAAAAAAGACAGCTAAAATCCCTGAAATTAGCTTGTTAGATATCATAGATATAGCAAACCAAATCCTGACACTAAATGAATTCAAATTCCCGATGTGAGATGCAGTTATATTTAGACTTATGTCTACGGTCAAAGCATTATGCAGAAATCAAATAGTCAGCGTTTATAATACGTGCATAGCTGCACGTAAGAAAATTCTGTGACTCTTATGTGTGTGTGTGTGTGCACTCAAGTCCATGTGGCCTGGAAAGATCTCCCCTCCCCAGACAGATGGTTTCTCCTCAGTTAAAATGAGGGGCGGTGATGAGAGGTGAGACTCAGGGAAGCCACAAAGGTACCCCAGGCTGGAATAGATATTTTCTATTTCAAGAAAAGCCAAGAACTAAAAGTTTGCTCTGTACAACCACTTTGAGCACTCCTGAGAGAAAGCACGTGGGGGATAAGGAACTTAGGAAAGGAAGAGGCGGACTGAAGCTGAATTTGAACATTGGTGCACAGGCTATGGATCACAAAGGGCATTGATACCTCCTGTTCCATTTCCATCACACCAACATTTTCTGGGAGAGGATTTGGGGTTTGTTTCAAAAAAGCTTTATTTGTGCCCCTTGAAAAGAGAAGTTGGTTGTGCTCTGCTGAGCACCGTACCTCCAGGTAAAGTGGCTTTTCTCCTGAGGCCTCTTAGGGCACAACCCAGGCCCAGGCTTGTTGGTCGGTATAGACAAAATAGAGACCTCCACAGAGGACTCTAAGCAAAGTGCAGTGTGTGTGTGTGCGTGTGTGTCCTGAAGAGTGGAAGGGCACTGTCTCATTGAATGCTATTTCCTGGTCTTGTTGCAGAGTTTCCAGTGGTAGGAACAAGACCTTGTATTTCTAAGTGCTTCCTCCCACAATTTTGCTCTGAAGATCCAGGAAAACCATTCTAGGAGAGAGGAAGATTTTCAATTGAAAAACTACAAAGGCGAAAGGAAAAATATTCATATCCCAAGCATTTGGCCCAGGGCAGTATATACACAAAGTACCCATAGTACAGGTCTGTCAAATGTCTGCTATTTTTTTTTTTTTAATTATTATCTGCATGGGCAACTAACACCCAAGTTTATTCCAGTAATAGTTACTTGGCAAGCAAAAGACTCTCGGATAATTCTGGGAAAACTTGGTTTAGAAAAAGTCAAACAGGCTTTTTAAAAAACACCTTCAGAGTGTTTTCAGGTAGACCTTCAGTGCTTCCATCTGAAGAGGGAAAGTACCTTTTTTCCCCCATTGCCAGCAGCTGAGAACTAGAGAGTCTGGTGCTGACCTGGGTTTTCTCTGGTAACACAATCCTGCTCCGTGCCCGGGGAACACTCTCTTTGTGCCACCGAGATATGGAGAACAAGGAGCAGCACACAGCCAGGGGATTGCTTACTCAGGGAAAATGAAAGGGGCTGGATGCATTTAAGATCTGAAAGTGCAAAAATAAGCTTTGCAGTGAGTGCCTGGTGACTTTGCTTGGCACCACCTGGGGTTCAAGGTCAGGGCACACACTTGATGTCTGATGACTTTCCGTCAGAGCTTTTGGCCACCAGCATACTTGGTGGCAGGAACAGGAAGTATTTGCTAGACTGTACAAACTGATCTGAAATCTGGCAGAAGAAGCTGATCTTAGAAATTATCCACACCGAAGATGTGGAGACATTGTTCCTATGTGGGGTTGAATGAAGCATCATTATAATAAAAAGTTATTTGTTATTTACCTGAAATTCTAGCTTAACTGGCCAGCCTGCATTTTCACTTGTCAAATCTGTCAACCCTACTTTGAGACCAACCTGCTCTGGCTACCATGAGTTCTGCCCATGGTGTGCTGGGTTTTGAATACAAGAGGCCACGATGGCTGCACTGCACATTCCAAACCTGCAGAGCTACTAGGAATTCATTCCAGCTGCTGAACAGATGTGCAAGGCCAACTTGGCTGGGAAGTACTCCTGTCACTGCACCTCTTGGTCAGGGTCACTTGCTAAGCAGGTGAATTCCACACTTTGCATCCAAATCAAGAAAATGGTGACTCTGTCAATAGTGTTTTGTGGCGTAGAACAGAGTAGAGCAGTGATTCTTCGCTGGGAGCAATTTGACAAGGTCCGGAGAGAGTTTTGGTTATCATGGCTGGGGGGCAGTGCCATGGGCCTCTAGTGGGTAGCAGGCAGGAGAAACTCCCTACCATGAGCAAGGCAGCCCCCACATCAACAAATTATCCCATCCCAAGTGTTAATAATACTGAGAATTAGAAAGCTAGATTAGAGGAAGCTTAAGTATGCCACAGAAGTAAGGCCAACCCTCAGCAAATTTGTGAAGAGGAGGAAGTTTTAGTTTTCTGTTGCACACATTTTTTCCTTTTGACAAGCCAACTCTGAAGGAGGTCAGGCCCCCCATGGTAGAGTTGGTTTCTCAGGTTGAAGGAAAACAATATTTGCCTACTACACCCCAATTTCAATGACTTAATATGCCAATTTTTCAAAACACGTTCTTGTCCAAGAGGTGACGTGGCCAATATTGCCAGTCCTCCTTTTCCTCCCCCTTTTCTTTGCTAACAGAACTTGTCTAGGGTCAAAAATTGTCCCCAGCTAAAAATATGGATCCTCTCCAACTTTCTTTCAGATGGAAGGGGCTAGGGGGATGGAATAGGAGGGTTCTGGCTGGAAATCACTTGCTAGACCCTGTTGGGTTTGTTGCTTTTGTTCTTTCTCCTCTCTTCTGGAGATACAGGCTTGATAGCCAGAAGAGGAGCAGCTTCTATCTTACAACCTTGAGGCCAAACCCACACACAAAAGGTGCTTAAATAAGAGGCTAGAAGGGACATTGGTACTGACTGATATGCCCAGGCTTGTAACGTCATTCTGCTCTTGTTACAACCAGGTTTCTTATTACGTTTAAAAAACCAAAAAAGCAGCTTGGTTAAGCCACGAATGTTGGGTTTCTGCTACCTGTAACCAGACTTGGTCTTAACTGATAAAAGACCTGAAGAGGAAAATATCAAATCTCACGGTGGAATCTTAGGAGGATTAGAGCCCCTGAGTAATTGATGAAGTACGGAAGGACAGGGATGTTCCCCGTCTCTCCTTAGCTCATGCAATGCAGGAAATTTTGTACACACATTAATACCCTGATCTAAGAAGTGGGCTAGATCAACACTTAGCTGACTGTTAATGGTGCTGGTCATTGCCCCAAATGATGGATAAAATTCCAAAGAGAGAAATGATTACAGGAAGGAAACTTGGGAGTCCCCCAGGAGCCCTGGCACAAATAATGACTGACCTACCCTCACGTGGACCGTATCTCTTCACATGGACGAGGGAAAGGGCTCCGTAGTACTGACTCCTGAGAGAACAGGGTCGATGTGACAGACCCTCTGCAAGACGAGAGGGTCTTGGGTCCACTCTATAATGGACATTCTTATTTTCTTTTCCTGTATGCTCAATGAGAGGATAATGGTAAAGAAAAGGTCATCCTTTGCATTCATGGCTTATTTGCAAAAAGAAGAAAAAATCAGGGGTTGCTCCTAGCCTTGGAGAACTTGCTTAGCCAGGCAGCCTCCCTAGCATGGGGCTGTAATGAGGCACCACTTTATACTTTCTTAGGGACTTCATCAGAGAGACAGCCCCTCACTCCCAAGTCATCCTCCCTCCTTCACCCACCTCCTCCCCATGCCCTTGTCAGTGTATCCAAATGGGACAAGTTTGAGCCAATAAGAAGAGCAGGAGCCTCAGTGATGCCAGGGATGCTCGTGGTGGGGCCAGCCCGTTCTCCTGTCTCCCTATCACCCTGTGGGCGCTACCCCCGAAGTTGCTTATTGGATGAGTTTTTTGACCTCTCTGCTTTAAGTTTCTCTCTGCTTTAACAGTACCGATCATATTATCCACCTCTCAGGGTTCTTGTGAGGAGTGACTGAGATCATCGCCCCCAAAGGCCCCAGCCCTGGTCTTGGCCAGATGAATTAGGGACCACTCACTGAACATTAGCTGGCACCATATTCACGGTGTCCTATTAGGGTTTCATAATGCAGAGTGGTAGTGAGAAAAATGTTTCCCTTTTAAAGAAGTTAATCAACTTTTTATTTCAGATTAATATGAGGGTGCAAATGGTTAGGCACACTGCATTTCTAAAGTAGAGTTCAAGTTGTAGTTGAGCTCTTCATCTGGGGGTGTGCTGTATACCCTCGTATTGTGCACATTAGGTGAGAGCTCACAGACAAGAATTTTCTTCTATCAGCGTTAAGGAAGGCAGATTCCTCACATCCTCATGGAGGCACCATGAAGATATCCCATTACTTTATTATCTGTCTCATGGAGCAGTCTGTAGAGAGCTCACAGCAATCCATCCTAGCTCACAAAGTCACACCTAGCTGCCACTGACTACGCGGTCACCTCCTCAGGTATAGGAGAGGCCGCTGCTCTGGACGGTCAGGTTGGGGGGCGACTCAGCTCTCAGACCTCGTGAGGCTGGGCTAGACCTGAGCCCTGGGGCTCAGAGTCACCTGAGAAGCGGCCTGACTCCAGCAGGAAGGAACAGCCAGTGGCGGAATAAGGAGAGGTGGAGGGAAGGGAGGGAGGTCCTTTGAACTCAAGTTCTAAGGTCTCCTTAAATTCAGTAGTCTGCCCGGATGGCCAGAGAAATCCTCGGCTCGTTCTCATGTAATGGAACATATAGTTTTAGACTGGAGGACACAGCGCGCGCACGTAAACCATGAACAGGACTCCCAACAAGGCCACGATACAATATGCCCTTGTTTGGGAGCCCTGCCTGAATTACGCCTTTGTGTAACATAATCTGTGCAAACTGCCTCTGGGCTAGATGCCACTGCGAGCAGGCTGTGTCTCACCTCAGGTTTTTAATCTAAGAAGCCTTACCTGAGAAACATAATAGCCCAAGTCTACCTGATGTGATTTCTTATCCAGGGGTGTGTGTGTGTGTGTGT
Organism: Arctocebus calabarensis; assembly: GCA_963573935.1. NCBI lineage: Eukaryota > Metazoa > Chordata > Mammalia > Primates > Lorisidae > Arctocebus > Arctocebus calabarensis. Next base: position 32,699 of record CAUYON010169899.1, read on the forward strand.
TGACGGGGGAGGGAAGTAGGTAAATCCCACATTACAATTCCCTTTGATGTAAAATTCTCATTTGTAAAATGTGGAAAGGTAGAGAGCAAAGGGCATAAGATGCGGCACTTGAAACCCAGGTGAAGGGTGGCTTTCATGAGGCAGCTTCATAGTTACAGACAGGGTGGTGTGTGGCAGGACATTTGTCATACTGGCAAGCGCCGGGTTAAAGAGTATTCAGGCTCCAGGACACTTGTTCTTCCCAGAGAGGAGCGGATTACCGAACAATATGTAAATGTCACCTCACTAGTTAGGTAAGCACGTTCCCTTCCCTGCCCCCAAAGTGGTTAAGAATCACAGGAAAAGAGCCATCAGGGAATGTACCCCATTCCCTGGCCAGAGAGTGACCTCAAGTTCCCTCCCAAGCCTGCCAAGGTTCCTGCTGCAGGGTCTCCAGACCAGGCACCTTCTCTACTCAGAATCTGTGGTTCCACAGCCAGGGGCACAGCCGAGAGCGTCCCTCAGGTTCCTTTGTGTAATTCCACCCACACCCTGGTCTAAAAGATTTTTCTTAAGTTTACGTCATTATGAAATTTTGTTGGCCCTTTCAGAATAGTTTGACCACCAGTTTCAAAGAAAAGCTGTAAATAGAATAAACTAATTGTCCACCGATTGGGGTACTTGTTTAAGTACAACATATTATTACTGGAAAATGCTATGCACTTGCATCAAAGAGTAAGGCTTTACGTACTGACGTAGTGGGTTGAATGGAGGCCTTCAAAAAGATTTGTGTTATTTCCCAGCCACAGAACCCGGCAATGTGACCTTATTTGGAGAAAGCGTTTTTGTAGATGTGATTAAGAACCTTGAGATGAGATACTCCAAGATTACCTCTGTGGGCTCTAAATCCAATGCCAAGTGTCCTTGTAAGAGGCAGAGAGACAGCATGGACAGAGAGAGCCCACGGGGAAGGTCGGGTGAAGGCAGATGAGGGGATGGGAATAAGGAAGCCACAAGCCAAGGAGTGTGGAGCCATCAGAAGCTGGAAGACTCAAGGAACAGAATCTCCCCTTGGGGAAGGGTAGTCTGGGGAAAGGGTAGTCTGCCAACACCTTGACTTTGGATTTCGACCCTCCAGAACCAAGAGAAAATAAATTTCTATTGTTTTAAGCCATCCAGTTTATAGAAATTTGTTAAAGCATGCTCAGGAAAAGAATATAAGAATACAAGAAAATCTCCAGATGGATTTAAGAATAAAAAAAAAAAGAATAAGGTACAAGATAGAATATCTAGTATATACTATGACATAGAGGCTACTATTGGTATATAAATAAATCATATATATGTTTGCATATGCATGGAGTATCTTCTACAGATACAAAAGACACCAGGAGTGGGTGTGTCTCTGGGGACAGAGGTACTTATGGTCTGCTTTGAATGACACTCCCTGCACGTGAGCACTGTTGTGGACAGGATAATACCTCCCTCCTTTTGAATTATGCACTATGTACATATACTACCTATTCAAAATTTAAATCAAAATAAACCAAAAAAACCTATTCAGGACAATGATTTGATGTCATCTGGTAGAATTTTGAATATAAATAGCACTGCGGTTCAACAGCAATACAATAGAAGCCCCAAAGTATGTCGTCTATGTCATTTTAAGTTTTCTAGTGGTGAAAGTTTTTTTTAAAAAAAAGAAAAATAGGCTCGGCACCTGTGGCTCAACGGGCTAAGGCACCAGCCACGTACACCTGAGCTGGCGGGTTCGAATCCAGCCCGGGTCCCCCAAACAACAATGACAGCTGCAACCAAAAAAGAAAAATGGCCGGGCATTGTGGCGGTCGCCTGTAGTCCCAGCTACTTGGGAGGCAGCAGAGGCAAGAGACTCACTTGAGCCCAGGAATTGGAGGTTGCTGTGAGCTGTGATGCCACAGCACTCTATCAAGGGTGATAGCTTGAGGCTCTCTCTCAAAAAAAAAGAAAAAAGAAACAGGAAAAATTAATTTTCATGTTGTGTTCAATCCAATATATCTAAAATATTATTTCTACATATATTCAATACAGAAATTATTAATGAGATGTTTTACATATTTCTCACACTTCATCTTTGGAGTCTGGTGTGCATTTTCTACTCACACTACATCTCCATTCAGACACGTCACACTTTGAGTGCTTGGTAGCTGCACATAGCTAGTAATTACTGTTTTAGACAACAAAGATCTAAAACATTCAGTGGAGGTGAGGAGTAGAGGAAATAGGCACTTACAAACAATACTGGTGAGAATTTGCATTGTTAAAAGTTTTTTGGAAAGGCATTCTCTCGTAAAATCTGAAATATATATAATTTTCACCCAGAAATCCATCTTAGTCATTCAAGCTATGTCAGTGAGCAAGGATATGGCTACAAAAATATTTATTAGAACATTACTCAAAAGCAAACAACTGAAACACATCCTCAAGTACAGTACAGGCACTCCATGGAGATAATGTGGGCGTTACGAGTGAGGGGGAGCTCTGTGTACAGACCATCTATGGTATGTTGCTAAGTGAGAAAAGTGGGTCAAGGAGTCCTTTTCTGAAAATTTCTGTTGGAAAAAACCAACTAAGGGATAGATATATATGGAATTATTCACACTAAACTGTTAATATTGCTTACTCTGTGAAGTATGTTGGAGTGTCGCAAATAATATTATTGACCTTTTCCTCATCCACGATTTATTGTGTATTTGCTTTGTAACTTACAAAGAAAATTAACAAGCACACGCACATGTGTACATTTCTATACATGCAGATCTGGGGAGCCACTCCAGCAGGTACACCACTGCCTGAGCCAACACATCAAAGACTTCCCCCTACCAATAACTTTATATGGGACTAACCTTCCATTTACTTTTTTCTTATGAGGGAGCATCTCAAGTTATGTCCTAAGAAGAAATATTCCTTATCATGCCCTAGTTTACGATGCCTTAGAAGTCTATCAAACTGCAATAGACATCCATATCTATTCTGTCATTTAGAGAAAAAAATCCCCAAACTCTATCCAATGTCTAGGTAATAAAGAGTTTTTTCAAAAGCTCAAAATTGCAGAAAATAAAAAATTATGGGGGAAGGGATCATCATGGACTAAATACTAAATGGAAGCGTTTCCATGTATGCATTTAAAAAGAAAAATCCCAGGTGATTTATAACAGTTCAGACTTTGGAGTCTCTTCCACGTTGAGCATTGCTTTGTTTATTACATGGTACCCACTCTTTGGTGTTTTCACCAGAAGATCCTGATAGAGAAGATTGTGATAGATCCATTGTCCCTGTATTGGCAACATGTGACCTTAAACAGCTGGGCCTTACAATAGCCCTATGCAGCCTTCAGAGTCCTAGAAACGAGATGCTTCTTATTTAGGTAATTCAAATGTGAGCCTACTGCAACAGCACAGTGGCCCTGCCAGGTGAACCATCAGCCCGATGTCTTGAGAGTTTATTATTCAAAAAAGTTCAATTCCGTTGTGCTGTTTCCACAACCCGAGTGGACTTCAACACATGAATGGATTAACAAATTGTGGCATATGTGTGCCATGAAATACTATTCAGCCGTCAAAAGTCAGAGATTTTGTTTTTTTTGTAACAACTTGGACAGACTTGGAGAATATTCTCCTAAGTTAAGTGTCACAAGACTAGAAGAGCAAAGGTACTCAGTACTAATTTGAAATTAGTAGATTAATAACTACATGCTCGCATGACAAAAAAACTCAATGAAATTCATGTAGGGGGATGAGGGAGAAGGGGTCGAGTAAGTTCCCACCCAACAGGTACATTGCACAGGTATGTGGCATACTTCCTGGATGAAGGACACTGCTACGACTTGGACTTTAACTTTGCAAAAGCAAACTATGTACCCTAAATGTGTGTACCCTCATATTTAACCTGAAATTTAGAAACTGTTCAGTTCAGGAAGCTACATAAATGTGTTCCTTGAACTGGCCTGTGTGCCTGAGTCCCTCAGTACAGTCCCTCCAGGCAAGGGATGATCTGGCAGAGAGTTTGGCCTGAGCTCCAAAAGGTTGTCATAATATTTATGTTTTATAGCCTCTTTTCCCGATAGCAGGTAACCGCTAAAAGGTTAGTGTGACATTCTTTTTCACTCTTCCTCTTCCTGCATTTTGATCGCATGTGTGAATGGTATGTGTGTGTTGGGGGTGAACTCTTTGGAGTGAGGATTGAAAAGTGGGTCTGCCTCTCATTCACATTCTCCCTCCCACCCTGCAGACGAATGGCAGTGAGGACCCAGGACAGCTTAAAGCCTCTCCCTTCACCAAATATTTATTGGGGCCCTACTTTGTCTGAGATCCCAAGGACACAAAGACTTAGCTGAAATATAGATTTGGTTGCTCCTAATCCATTTGGAAAATTTTAAGTCATCCCAACATTGAACATAGTCAAACATGGAAAAATAGTCTAATAAACGAAAACGGTAAATATTCTGGAATTTTTAAAATATTGTTTTAAAAGTACATTTGAAAATATAAATTATATGCTGGAATGTGAGGCAAATATTTATATAGATATGTAAGTGATACAGTTAGCTGTTTACTAATTTTAACTTATTACTTTATATCTATCCCAATTATATAGGGCATAAAATGTAGAATCTGGGTACAGTGGCTCACACCTGTAACCCTGGGAGGCTGAGATGAAAGGATCACTTGAACTCAGGAGTTAGAGACCAGTCTCAGCAAGAGTGAGACCCTCTCTCTACTAAAACTAGAAAAACTATCTGGGCATGGTGGTATGTACCTGTAGCCCCAGCTACTTGGGAGGCTAAGGCAAGAGGATTGCTCAAGCCCAAGAGTTTGAGGTTGCTGTGAGCTGTGATGATGCCCCAACACTCTACTCAGGGAGACAGAGTGAGATTCTGTATCAAAAAAAAAAAAAAAAAAAAAAAGAAAAAGAAATTTAGAAACTTTGTTTTCCTTATATTTTATAAAATAACTTTATTCAACTCTTTTATATTCACTTTGGATATCACTAACTTTGTCTTCATTTAAGCCAATTGGGATCATCTTACACAAGTTTTTGTAGAATATCACGTTCAATTCTGATCAAACTGTTTGAGATAAATGTCTGATACTGATGCTGGCATTTTATCTCAAGCCATAGGTGCCTGTTTCTGAAATATTAGAATGTTCCCCCCATTTATTCTGTGGGCATATCTGTTACTTACTATTTGACTTTCTAAAATGATCTTTATAAAATGTCTATTTTCGATGGCCCAGAACATTTATGCCTGTGAAGTCCAAACCCAAGAATAACAACTAAAACTCCTCGAAATTTTCCTTTCTCACTAATCTTATCAGATGACATTTCCAAACAAATATTGAATTTGTTTCAAGTTTATATATTTTACACAAATAGCAATAAAGTACCACATTCCATGAAAGACTCAAATACGAGGCATTCTCTCTTTTTGAGGAGTAATTTTAGGGGAAAATAAATGCTTCCTTATTCAGGGACATATACTTCAGAACAACTTAAAATTATACCTGGCATACAGAATATGTATGCTCACATTGTTCTTGAAGCTAAAACACGTTCTTCACAGGACATGTGGCAGATTGCATTTTCCAAAGATGACTGCACCAATATATTCCATCCCACCTGCTCTGCTTAAGATGTGCTGTTGACACTCCCCCACTGAGAAGAGAACGGTTTAGGTTTATGTTCCTGTCTTTGGAACCCAAACAGGCAGGTGACTACTATGGCAGAGTGACTCTACATGATGCCTAAGGCTAAGTCAGAAAGGTGGCAGGATTTCCACCTGGAACACCTCTCCTTGGAACTTAACCATCATGTCGTGAGGACCGGGGACAACCCCACGGTGAAGTCACATGTCAGTGTTCTGACCGGCTGGTCCTGCTGAACCGTCAGCAGCAGCCTCCGGACACGTGACACACAGCCCACAGATGATTCCAGCTCCCAGTTTTCATGGCACCCAGTTGATGCTGAGTAGAGCAGAGATGGGCTGTCCCCACCAAGACCTACCCAAATCGCAGATTTATGAGCAAAATGAGTGTTGTTTTAAGCCTCGAAGTATTGAGGTGATTTTTTATGCAGTAAAAGATAACCAGAAAAACAGGGTTTTTTTGCAACCTACATACACAAAAATTATCTTTACAAGCTTAAACGAATGCATTTTCGCTTATTTCTATTCGTGCTCATCTGAATAGTTTTAAGATGGAAACTGTTGAGCTTTGGGGGCCTTTTTAGTCTGCCATCTAATAGGCGTGCATTACTTCCCTTAGTCTATATTTTCTGTAGATGTTACACCTTTAGAAACCATGTTTTTCATTCATCTCATGTTAGCAGAAGTATAAATTGGGGCACTCTTTCTGGAAGGCAATTCATGCTTCACCCCAAAAGAAGCAAAATGCATTAAAAATGTGCATTCCTGGCTGGGCGTGGTGGCTCACGCCTGTAATCCTAACACTCTGGAAGGCCAAGGACAGGTGGATCGCTTAAGCTCAGGAGTACCAGACCAGTCTGAGCAAAAGCGAGACCATATCTCTACTAAAAATAGAAAAAAAAAAAAAAAAAGTAAAACTAGCCAGGCATAGTGGTACATACTTGTAGTCCCAGCTGCTCAGGAGGTTAAGGCAAGAGGATTGCTCAAGTCCAAGGGTTTGAGATTGTTGTGAGCTATGACTCCACAGGCACTCTGTCTGGGGTGACAGAGTGAGACTCTGTCTCAGAAAAAAAAAAAAGTGCATTCCTTATGTCCAAAAAATTCCACTTCAGGAATTTATCAAGGAAATGATAACAGATATAAAGAATAGCTTTAAGGATGTTTGTATTGTTTGTTTTTTTAAAATACTAGAAAACATCTAAATATGAAGAACTTACAATTAGAAAATAAATTATAAAATAGTATTTAGCAATAGAAGAGGTAGAAGATGAAGGTTTACTAACACGGAAAGAGGTTGGAAATACAGTTGTCCCTCATTATTCACAGGGGATTGGTTCCAGGACCCACCTTGAATTCCAAGACCCTGATATAAAATGGAGCAGTATTTGCATACAACTCACAGGCATCCCCCTCTATGTTTTAAATTAGCCCTAAATCACTTATATGGAATACAATGCAAACGCTATGTACATATTTGTTGTATTGTTTAGGGAATAATGACAAGAAAAAAAGCCTGTACACAACCATCGCAGACCTAACTACATTTTCAATCCACAGATGATTGAATGCATGGATGTGGAATGTGCAGGTCTGTGGAGGGCTGACTGTAAGTGAATACAGAAAACTTGATAGAAAATACAAGTCCATTTTCACAATACTAAATATATATTTGTATATATATGTATATAAACATATTCACGTACATAAAAATCTAGAAGAATATATACCAAGGTCCTTATAGGGGTTAACTAAAGTTTGTTAACATATTGTTATTTTCTTTCTTCATTTCTCTTTCTCTCTCTTCTTTTCTGTCTTTTTTTTGCTTATCTTTATCTTCCATTCATTTCCAACAGTTACATTGCTTTTATGAAAAAGAACATAAAAGAGAGGAATTGGCTATGTGACTGTGGAAACTGACAAGTCCTAAGATCTTCAAGGTGAGTTAGCAAGTTGGAGACTCTTGAGAGCCAATGGTGCAGAGTTCCAGTCCAAAGGGTGGCAGGCTTGTTAAACAAGAAGAGCTGATATTTAAGGTCAAGTCCAAAGACAGGAAAAAGCTGATATCCTAATTTGAAGGCAGTCAGGCAAAGGAATTCCCTCTTACTCAGAGGAAGGGCAGCTTTTTTGTTCTATTCAGACTTTCAACAAATTGGGTGAGGCTTTACTCAGTGTACAGATTTAAATGTTAACCTCATTAAGAAAACACCCACCCAGAAAATCCTGGAGAAATGAATGCTCAAATATTTGGGCACCCTGTGGCTTAGTCAAGTTGACACGTAAAATGGACCATCAGGAACAAGAAACATAGTGCTATGTAAAAACCTCAGTTGAAAAAAATAGAAAAATCAAGAGAAAAAAAGAGATTATTTTTAGAATAAGTATTTTATGAGCCTCTTAAATCACTTGTCAAATCAAGCTGTTTTGTTAATTATTTTTGTTTTAGAACATTATTTTACATGATGGGCATTTTGGTTTGTATGTATTAGGGATAGGCAAGTATATGTGACGATTGTTTTCTTCCCATTTTGATTGTATTCATAATTCAAATTTGGGAAGATTTCCCCCAAAGTTCCTAAGAGTGCCTGCTTGGTCTGCATTGCCAAGAGCCACTGCTCCCTGTGCTGCAGTAGACCTAGTAGTGACCTCTGTCATAGCACATAATCTCATCCCCAGTCACGTGTTTGTGCTCACCTGATTGATAGCAACTCCAGCTAGAATATGGGGCTCAGCCCAAAAGTTGTGCTCAATTAATGTGCTAGATGGGACTAAAATCTACTTTTATCCAAATCACTGGTGAAAATGTTCCGACAGGCCAGGCTAAATACTGGGTCCTGTGGTGCATCGTAAAACATTTCTCTCCTGTTTCACAACTATCCTTACAATCAATTCCCTTTGGGAAAGGTTTTTAAGTTACATAATGGACTGCATCTCAAAGTCTTAAAATGTAAAGTTGCAGATCGTGATCATCATTGACCTATGGAAAAGCATGACCATTTAGCCCAGCATTTTCCAAACTACAGGGTTGTAGGCCATGCAATCGAGTGAATGGTTAGCAGCCTTTATTTTTTATTTTATTTTATTTTATTTTATTTTATTTTATTTATTTATTTGAGGCAGAACCTCAAGCTGTCACCCTGGATAGAGTCCTGTGGCATCACAGCTCACAGCAACCTCCAATTCCTGGGCTCAAGCTAGTCTCTTGCCTCCGCCTCCCAAGTAGCTGGGACTACAGGCGCCTGCCACAACGCCCGGCCATTTTCTGGTTTATCCGTCATTGTTGTTTGGCGGGCCCTGGGGCTGGATTTGAAACCACCAGCTCAGGTGTACGTGGCTGGCGCCTTAGCCCATTGAGCCACAGGTGCTGAGCCTGTTCCTATTTCTTTAAATTTAACTGTTTAACATAATTAGTGAAGATGAGCTAAGGTCATTCTACAGTCTCTGTCTATATTAGCCAAGTTCACACCTCTCTATATTTAGGCAAGGTATGCATATCCCATTAAAGATAGAAGGACATGCAATCTTAGGCTCAGGCTCAGAGGAGTGGGGTTATTACTTCAGCCAAGGGAGAAAGATACTAAGACAAAACTGCATCAATGTATTCCTTGGCAATGAATAGAACAACCAGTGATTGATTTTATTTCATCCTGACTAGATGTATAATCTCGAATATGCACCTAGGTCTAGCATAGTCATGCCTAAAGCAAAGCAGTTAATATCTTTCAGGTAACTCACTGAACACACCTTAGCCAGAGACAAAGAATTGCCCAGGACAATAGGGTAAATGGTTCAGCAGTACCCTAGGCGGGGTGGCTCATGCCTATAATTCTAGCACTCTGGGGGGCTGTGGTGAGTGAACTGTCTGAGCAAGAGAGAGACACCATCTACTAAAATAGAGGGAAAAAAAACTAGCTGGGCATGGTGGTGCAGGCCCGTAGTCCCAGTTACTCAGGGGACTGAGGCAAGAGGATCTCTTGAGCCCACAGTTTGAGGTTGATGTGAGCCATGATGCACAGCACTCTACCCAGGCCGACAAAGACTTGTCTCAAAAACAAAACAAAACAAAGGCTGGGCAAGATACTGCCTGTAATCCTAGCACTCTGGGAGGCTGAGGAGGATGGATTGCTTGAGCTCACAGGTTCCAGACCACCCTGAGCAAGAGCAAGACCCCATCTCTTAAAATAGCCAGGTATTTTGGCGGGCATCTGTAATTCTAGCTACTTGGGAGACTGAAGCAAGAGAATCGCATGAGCCTAAGAGTTTGAGGTTGCTGTGAGCTATGACACCATGGCACTCTACCCAGGGTGACAAAGTGAGACGCAGCAGTCTTCTAGCTGGCACCTTTCTGGATCCAGCATTCAGCAAAGGAAGAACCAAATGGGGACAAAGCTGACATATATTTATTCCCTCCCCCAGAGAGAAGCTTGTGAAACATGGATTTTATAGTAAAGATTGTATTGAAGTGAGTGAAGGGTATGGTAAATGGTAGTGGTGCAGGTAATAGGGGAAACCTGTTTGATTCAACATATACCCCAATTTGGCCTCTGAAGCTGAATTCAAAAGGAAGAGTCTGAGAAAGGTATCTCAAAAGATACAGTTGCTCTGAAGAGAAAGCTAAGAAAATCTCAGGAACAACCAGATGTTTTTGGAGCCTCCCCAAATGACTGAGAGAAAAGATTCCCAAGCATTAAGTGAAAGCTGACCTACAGAAACCCTACAGTAACAAGATTTTGCTACAATGGAGGATTTAGCAATTCATTAAAATTAAATCTGACGAACAAATGAGAGTTTACACTGCCTGAATTTGCATACTCTAGAAATGTTAATACCCAGAGTATGTCATTTGATTACAGTGCTTATTTTCTAAGAGTGTGAGAAATCTAAGATCACCAACACTGCTTTATGCAGTAGTTGATTAAGTATGGAAAGAAATGACTACATTTAGAGATTTATAGATCTTATGATTTTATAATCTATGCTACATGGGAAAGCAAATTAAATATAAGGTATAATAGCTACTATAAAGGTTGGCAACAGCTAACAATCCTCATCTATTGCCATTATGTTCATAAATGCAGTGGCCTCATATTATTTAGAATATCTGTCATAAAAAACTGATTTACATATGTTTATATCACATGTCAGTTTGTGTAACAATTTATCAGTTTCCTAATCATTTTCTCTAAAATAACACTTTCCCTCCCAATTTACTTCCCATCATTTTGTCCTGCTTTATCTTTTCTTTTGCATTATATGATAGCGTCAGCTGATTTTTTATTTATAGTAATTTACTTACACTCTGAAATGAAAGTCCTGAGAGTTGAGACTTGGCCCTTTGTGTTCACTGATACACTCCCAGTGCCCACAACACTGTTGGTGATTCACAAATTAATTAATGGATATTTACTAAATAGAGACATGAAACTAAGAGTCAAATATGAGATAATACAAAAGAACAGAATATAAAGTTAGGAGACTTGGATTTTAGTTGTTGCCCTTTCATTTACTAATTAAATAAATTTCTTTTTTTTCCTAAATGAAAATAAACGTCAACAAGTAATTTCATCTCCTTGAATCTCAATCTTGTCCCTTTAAAGTGAAGTTCAGCAAAACAGAAGTAAAAAATTGTTGCAAATTAGGACTTGTTCTTGGAAAATTGAAAAAGAATTTGTAAAATGGATCTTGAGAAAGCAAGATATTCTGTTTCCTTATCCTTGATCTTACAGAACTGTAAAGGCAAAATGAAATAGAGAGAAAAGGTATGGTCTAGAACTTCACTTACCAGGTGGTTAATCTTTAGAAAGTCTCTTAATTTAAACTAAAGGTTTAACTTTTTCTTCCTTTCTTTCTTTTTTTTTGTTGGAGACAGAGTCTCACTACGTCACCCTTGGTAGAGTGCTGTGCTGTCACAGCTCACAGCAATCTCAAACTCTTGGGCTTAAGCGATTCTCTTACTTCAGCCTCAAAAGTAGCAGGGACTACAGGCACCTGCCACTACACCCAGCTGTTTTTTGTTGCAGTTGTCATTGTTTAGCTGTCCTGGGCCAGGTATGAACCCTCCAGTCTTGATGTATGTGGCTGGCTCCGTAACCACTGTGCTACGAGCGCCGAGCCAGGATTAACTTTTCTTTTTCTGCCTTTTATTTCTTTCTTTCTTTTTTTTTTTTTTCTTTTTAAGAGGTAGGGTCTCTCTCTGTCAATCAGGCTAGAGTATAGTGGCAGCACCATAGCTCACTGTAATCTCAAATGATCCTCCTTCCCCAACCTCCCAAGTAGCTGGGACTACAAGCATGTGCCACTATACCTGGTGAGGTCTTGCTATATTGCCCAGGCTGGTCTTGAACTCCTGGCCTCCCCCACCTCAGCCTCTCAAAGTGCTGGGATTTCAGCCATTTGTGAGGCACTGTGCCCAGTCCAACCTTCTAATTTATAAAATGAGAGGAAAAAATACTAACTGCCTCAAAAGCATAATTATTTGGATCAAATGTGATTTGAAGCATAATTATTTGAATCAATTACTTGTGAAAGAATTTTTTTTTTTAATTTCAGGTTATTGAAGGTACAAAAAACCAGAATTTGTTAGGTAAAGTCCCTCTTATAGTTGTGTCTTGCACACAAAAGGTGTGCCTTAAACCCCTACTTTGTGCCCTTTAAGTGAAAGCACATCAATCCTCTCTTTCTCTCTTCCATCTCTCATTTCCCCTTCCCCCAATTTGAATAGAATTAAGTGTTTCTCCTTTGTAGGTGTGTGTTAGATTGTCTGCTGGCTTCATATTATTGAGTACATTGGATACTTGGCTTTTCCATTCTTGTAATATTTTACTAAGAATAATGTGTTTCAACTCCATCTAGGTTAATACAAAAGATGTAAAGTTACCATCTCTTCTTACCCCTGGATAGTGTTCCATGGTGTACATATACCACAGCTTGTTAATCCATTCCTGAGTTGATAGGCATTTAGGTTATTTCCACATGTTGGCCACTGTAAATTGAGCTGTGATAAACATTATAATGCAAATGTCTGCATGATGAAATGACTTTTATTCTTCTGGGTAGATGACTCATAGTGGGATTGTGGGGTCAAATAGGAGGTCTAATTTGAGTTCTTTGAGGACTCTCCATACGTCTTTCCAAAGAGGCTGTATGAGATTGCAGTCTCACCAACAGTGTAGAAGTGTCCCTCTCTCTACATCCATGCCAGCGTCTGCAACTCTGAGACATTGTGATGTGGGCTATTCTCACTGGATTTAAGTAATATCTCGGGGTGGTTTTGATTTGCATTTCTCTATGATTAGGGATGATGAGCATTTTTTTTTTGTAGAGACAGAGTCTCACTCTACGGCTCTCGGTAGAGTGCCGTGGTGTCACACAGCTCACAGCAACCTCTAGCTCTTGGGCTTAGGCAGATTCTCTTGCCTCAGCCTCCCAAGTAGCTAGGACTACAGGCGCCCACCACAATGCCTGGCTGTTTTCTGGTTGCAGTCATCATTGTTTAGCTGGCCTTGGCCAGGTTTGAATCCTCCAGCCTCGGTGTATGTGGCTGGCACTGAGCCCCTTTGTCAGATTTGTAATACATAAATATATTTTCCCATTCTGAAGGTTGTCCATTTGCCTTAATTGTTGTGTCCTTAGTTGTGCAAAAGCTTTTGGGTTTAATTAAGTCCCATTTGTTTATTTTTGTTGTGGTTACTGCTAAAGTCTTCATAAACTCTCTCCCCAGGTCGACATCCTCAAGAACTTTTCCCAGACTTTCTTCTGAGATTTTTATTACGTCTTAGATTTTTTATCACATCTTAGATTTAAATCTTTTATCCTTCTTGAGTCAATTTTTGTAAATGGTAAAAGGTGTGGATCCAATTTCAGTCTTTTACATTTGATTATCTAGTTCTCCCAGCACCATTTATTAAATAGGGGTTCTTTTCCTCAGCATATACTTTTGTTTGGCTTATCAAATATCAGATGGCTATAAGAGAGTGGTTTCATCTCTTGGTTTTCTACTCAATTCCATATGTGTAGGTCTCTATTTTTGTGCCAATACCATGCAGTTTTGATCACTGTGGACTTGTAATATAGCCTAACGTATGGTAGAGTGATGCCTCTGGCATTGTTTTCATTACTAAAAATTGCCTTGGTAGTAGAAGATTTTTTCTGATTCCATACAAAATGAAGAACTATTTTTTCCAATTCTTCAAAGTTTGATGTTTGTATTTCAATGGGAATGGCACTGAATCTGTAGATTGCTTTGGGTACTACCGACATGTGAAAAAATTTTTAAAACTACAATGTGGTATATACATTTTTAGTTAAACCAATTACCTTTCTTAAAAACCAAACCACAATCTTGATTATTCCACTAGCCAAACAGAAGAAAATATTACTCTAGTAGTTCTCACATAGACTAAGGAAGAAGTATACATATTCCCAATTCTTGCTACAAGTTCTCTAAATTTGGCAAGAGGATGGAATAGATCAAGAAAAAACCTACAGGAAGACAAAGAATAAAAAGAGAAAAAAGAAGGTCAGACACATACATGTAAATAAGTAGTAAAGTTATCCGCATCTATTTAACTTCACATCCCAAAGTCAGGGCCAGTTTCATGGACTTGTAATTTTGTGTACCAGCACAAAGTTTGGTGCTTAGAAGGGTCCCAGAATTGGTTTAAAGCCCTGCTGTCCTGAAATTCTTAATGATTTTTGAACAAAGGACTCTGCATTTTTGTTTTGCCCTGGACCCTGAAAATTAAGTAGCTGTCTTGCTCACAATCTTTTTATTAAACTAGAGGACAAGGACAACAGCTTTACAGTCTCTCAGTAACTGTATATACAAGGACCACTACTAACTTTTTTTTTTTTTGAGACAGAGTCTCACTTTGTTGCCCTTAGTAGAGTGCCGTAGAATCACAGCTCACAGCAACCTCCAACTCTTGGTCTTACGTGAGTCTCTTGCCTCAGCCTCCCAAGTAGCTGGGATTCCCAGCTATTTTTTGGTTGTAGTTGTCACTGTTGTTTGGCAGGCCTGGGCTGGATTTGAACCCACCAGCTACGGTGTGTGTATATTTGGAGCCCTAGCCTCTGAGCTATAGGCGCCAAGCCGGACCACTATTAACTTAAAGGAGAGTCTCTACAAAGAAAACTTTTATTCAGGCTGAAGATCAGATTATTTTTAGTACATGAATTCTAATGAATTCTAGCAAAACACTTCCTAGAAGCTGACTTAATTAAAAAGTGTTAATAATAATGCAAACATTACTTTTCTTTCCTATTTTTTTGTTTTATAACATCCTAAAAACAGGTCAAAATTTGGTATTTGTAAATTAATACCTGAATCTAATCTGACTTTCCCTTATGAAATTTAACAAAAGACCTTAGTGATTAAAGTTTACCTTTGGTTTTTTGTTTGTTTGTTTGTTTTGTTTTTTGTAGAGACAGAGTTTTACTTTATCGCCCTCGGTACAGTGCTGTGGCATCACACAGCTCACAGCAACCTCCAGCTCCTGGGCTTAGGTGATTCCCTTGCCTCAGCTTCCTGAGTAGCTGGCACAAGAAACGCCTGCCACAATGCCCAGTTATTTTTTTTGCAGTTTGGCCGGGCCGAGTTTGAACCCACCACCCTCAGTATATGGGGCTGGCACCCTGCCCAGTGAACTACAGGGGCCGCTTACCCCTGGTTTTGATTTGATACCTGCTATCTCATAGTAAGCAAAATAACATTCCCACAGAAACCATTTCTGGAGTGAAATCTATGCCCTTTAAACAAGTTTTGTTTTTTTTCTGCACCTGCTAGCTGCAGCAACAGCTAGTAATTTTTCTCTGACTAAAGCTGAAAGAAAGGCTGAAGCTGATGAACAGAACATCTCCCAGGCTGCAATTTAGTTTTTGATGCCTGCTGGCCAAAAAGACAGCTTTTCCCCTTACTGTCCAATTGACCCCACACTATCCATTTTGACCTTTGGACTCCTTATCAGTCACCTCCTGTCTCTGACAGTAGCTTGACAGTCTAACCACAGAGGTCCACTCTCCAGAGAACAAAAGCTTGCTATGTAAAAGAGATGAGCAGTGGGCAGAGATACGATCTGAAAAGAAGGTGCAAAACACAAGTTCTGTTCCAGCAGCATGCCCAGGACTGCTGCCAGTACAAATAGTGAAACTTCACCCAAAAGCACTTCACCTGTCTGTGATTTAAAGACACATCTTCACTAAGAAAGCAGCTCAGTTTCAGAGAGAGGCAGGTATCCAATACTACTAAAGCCAGCATAAAACTGTGGCTTACACTCCTTTCTTGTTTCCATCTTTCATTTTTTCCTTTTCTCGTGGAAATTTGCCAAAAGCCCTAAAGGATACAATTTAGAACCACTGGTGACATTTAATAGTCTTTAAAACATACACACACAGAGAGACGCATACTCTTCTCCTTTCTCCTATATTCAATACTTACATAGCCTCAAAGAGATGGAAATTTTTGGTTTAAGAATTTAAACAACTTCTTCCCTGAAAAAAGCTAATGTTCTCACCTTTGTCCACTGTCTCCTATAAATAAATAGGGACAGGAAATTCTAACTTCATAAGTATAGTTACAATCATTAAAAAACTAATGTATTTGTGACTGGGTGCCCATAGTTCAGTGGTTAGGGAGTGGCTACATGCACGGGGGCTGGTGGGTTCAAACCCAGCCAGGGACTGCTAAACAATAATGACAACAGTAACAAAAAAAATAGCCGGTGTTGTGGCGGTGCCTACAGTCCCAGCAACTTGGGAGGTGATGCAAGAGAATCGCTTAAGACCAAGAGTTGGAGGTTGCTGTGGGCTGTGACACCACAGTAGTCTACCAAGGGTGACACAGCGAGGTTCTATCTCAAAAAAACCAAAAACAAAACACTAATGTATTTGGCCATCTTTTAAAATTTTAGTATCATTTATAAGATAGTACACATTCTAAGGGAAATCTCAATGAGACTTAACACTAAACAAAATATAATGAAACGTTTACAGTGTGAATTAATTTGCCACAGAACCCTAAGCAAGTCTGTTTGCTTATCTTTTGGCTTTAAGATTCTCTAGGTTGAGCGGTGCCTGTGGCTTTGTTGGTAGGGCTCCGGCTCTATATACCGAGGGTGGAGGGTTCAAACCCGGCCTCGGCCAATCTGCAAAAACAACAACAACAAAAATAGCCGGGCGTTGTGGCGGGTGCCTGTAGCCCCAGCTACTTGTCAGGGTGAGGCAAGAGAATCACCTAAGCTCAGGAGTTGGGAGGTTGCAGTGAGCAGTGTGATGCTACTGCACTCTACTGAGGGTGACAAAGTGACAGTCTGTCTCTTAAAAAAAAAAAAAAAAGATTCTCTATGTCCAAAATTGTGATGATTTTAGAATACCCTGAAAATGTGGGGAGCAAACTTAAATTCATAAAACCTAAATATATGTTCAAAAAATACCTTGGGATAATTAGTTTCTTCATTTGAATTACTGCTATACTATTATTTCATCTCTCCATTAAGTTCTACTCAAATAGTTTACAAATTAAAGCATTTTCATCAGTGTGTAGGTAAGAAAAAGAATCTTTTCTTTTTTGAGACAGACTCATTCTCATTGCACTGCATAGAGTGCCATAGTGTCAGCCTAGCTCACAGCAACTTCAAACTCTTGGGCTTAAGCCATCCCTCCTGCCTCAGCCTCCCCAGTGCTTGGTACTACAGGTATCTACCATCATGCCTGAATAATTTTTCTAATTTCAGTAGAGACGGGGGTCTCATTCTTGCTCAGGATGATCTCAAACTCCTGAGCTCAAGTTATCCTCCTGCCTTGGCCTCTCAAAGTAGTAGGAATACAGCCCTGAGCCACTGTGTCTGACCTAAAAAGGATTTTAATAGCAAAGGCAAGTGACTATCAAGTTTTCTGGGTCTCCAAGTAGCTCAGATCAATTGAAAGAATTATAGGGGGCGGCACCTGTGGCTCATTGAGTAGGGCGCTATCCCCATATACCGAAGGTGGAGGGTTCAAACTTGGCCTTGGCTGAACTGCAAAACAGAAAAATAGCCGGGCGTTGTGGCGGGCGCCTGTAGTTCCAGCTACTCGGGGGCTAAGGCAAGAGAATCGCCTGAGCCCAGGAGTTGGAGGTTGCTGTGAGCTGTGTGACACCAGGGCACTCTACCGAGGGTAATAAAGTGAGACTGTCTCTACAAAAAAAAAGAAAAGAAACAGAAAGAATTGTATTTACCTTGATTTTATTTTTTAACACTTCAGGTGCACTATAAAAATTATTAAAATTGGCTTGGTGCCTGTGGCTCAGCGGGCTAAGGCTCCAGCCACGTACACTGAGCTGTCGGGTTCGAATCCAGCCCGGGCCCGCCAAACAACAATGACGGCTGCAACCAAAAATGGCCGGGTGCCTATTGTCCCAGCTACTTGGGAGGCAGAGGCAGGAGACTCGCTTGAGGCCAGGAATTAGAGGTTGCTTTGAGCTGTGATGCCACGGCACTCTATCCAGGGTGACAGCTTGAGGCTCTGTCTCAAAACAAACAAACAAAAACAAACTTGTTTCTCCTTCAAACCCAGCCCCAGCCAAACTGCAACAAAAAAATAGCCAGATGTTGTAGCTGGGCACCTGTAAGCTGTGTGACGCCATGGCACTATATGAAGGGCAATAAAGTGAGACTCTGTTTCTACCAAAAAAAAAAAAAAAAAAGTAGGGGGCAGTGCCTGTGGCTCAGCGAGTAGAGCAGCGGCCCCATATACCGAAGGTGGTGGGTTCAAACCCAGCCTCGGCGAACGGCAAAACAGAAAAATAGCCGGGCATTGTGGCGGGCGCCTGTAGTCCCAGCTACTCAGGAGGTGGAGGCAAGAGAATCGCCTAAGCCCAGGAGTTGGAGGTTGGTGTGAGCTGTGAGATGCCACAGCATTCTACCAAGGGAAATTAATGACAATGACACAGTGGGGCATGGGGGAAGGAGAGAGTACACAGAAAGAGAAGGAGGGAGGCGGTGAGGGAAAGAAAACAAAAAAAAAGGGAAAGAAAATAGTGACTAATTCTCACATAAATTGGATTCAATTTTGACCAAAGTACATTACTTAAACATTAATTTTTAATTCAACTTGTCAATATGTTGCTTAGGATATTGCCTCCTAATATAAGTGAAAATATGTTTGTAATTTATAAGTGAAATATGTTTGTAATTTCCCTTTAGGACAATATATTTTCTTCAATTTCAATATCAGGTGTATCCAGATCAAGTAGAAAGATTTTGAAATATTTTGTATTTTTCTATTGTCTATAGGATTTGGCATGATCTGTTTTTTGAAACTCTCTTTTATTTTTATTTATATAATGTTAGTGGTCTATTTTTTGAGACTTTGGAAAAAAAATAAGTAGTTAACTGATGACTTCATACTGAGCCTCAGAGTCAAAGCATTCTATGATAGACATACTCTTATTTGACAATGTGAACGTTACTTTCTTGGCATTATTATTATTATTAATATTGCTTAATATTTTGATGCAGTAATCATCAATTTTCTTTTCTGAATGTATTTATCTTCATTCATTCTTTACGTGGCTTTTGTTTCTAGTCCTTATCTTAAACATTGTTATTGTTATTAAATTTTAAGCCTTTTAAATTCTTGAAGGCAAAATTCGTGAAGGCAAAAAGTGAAACCTAATTAACACATGCATGCGTAAAAATAATTAATTAATTAATTAATTAAATTTAAAAAAGAAGTATGGGGAATTCTCAAAGAACTACAAGTTGACCTCCCATTGGATCCTGCAATTCCATTACTAGGTGGAAGAACAAAAATCATTTCACCAAAAAAAAAATCATTTCACCACAAAGACATTTGCACCAGAATGTTTACTGTAGCTCAGTTCATAATTGCCAAGTCACGGAAGCAACTCAAATGTCCATCAACCCATGAATGGATTAACAAGCTGTGGCTATGTATACCTTGGAAAACTATTCAGCTATAACAAAAAATGAAGACTAACATCTTTTATGCTTAGCTGGATGGAGTTGAAACACATTCGTCTTAGTAAAGTATCTCAAGAATGGAAAAAATAATCCAAAGTACTCAATACTAATATGAAACCAATATATAAACAATTACATGCCAATATGAACAATAAAATACAAGTATAGTTTAGCAAGGGGCAGGGGAGGAAGAGGGAGAGGGGAGGGGTAGGGGAAGAGTGATCGGGAGGGTCTATGCAATGAGAGGATATTCAGCACACTCCCTGGGTGAAGGGCTCTTCTATAACTTGAACTTTACCTTGGAAGTGAGAACAATGGAACCTAAATATTTGTACTTGCATGTTATTCTGAAATTAAAAACTGTTTTAATTATTAAATTATACAATTTATAACTACATAATTATAAACAAAATGATAAATACTCAAAACTCATCAGTTCTTAAAACAAAATGAAGTGAGAAAGCATGTTGCTGTCTCCATACACGTAAAATAATGGCAAACCATAAAAGTGAGGGAAACCTTCATTTACCGAGGGCCAACTGTGTGTCCATCGCTTTACAAGAGACAAGACAGCTTTCTCTTAAGTTAAATATAAAGAAACTAAAGGCAGTGCCATGGTCCCAGTGCTAGTGAAGTCCAGATACAATTAACACAGGTCCATCTGACTACAAAAGCCCATGTTCTCTGTACTATACTAAAACTGTGTTTGGGACTGAGATAGCAATTCAGAATTTTTATTTAAAAAAAAAAAAACAGGGCGGCGCCTGTGGCTCATCGAGTAGGGCACCGGCCCCATATACCTAAGGTGGCGGGTTCAAACCCGACCTCGGCCAAACTGCAAAACAGAAAAACAGCCAGGCGTTGTGGCGGGTGCCTGTAGTCCCAGCTACGCAGGAGGCTGAGGCAAGAGAAACGCCTAAGCCCAAGAGTTGGAGGTTGCTGTGAGCGGTTGATGCCACAGCACTCCATTAAGGGCGATAAAGTGAGACTCTGTCTCTACAAAAATAAATAAATAAATAAATAAATCATTGCAGAGAAAAAAAAGAAAGCTACATATAATTTTCAGGAAGAAGTTGCAGGAAACCAGCATAATAGAGAGTCCTCTTTAAGAAGCCAAAACATAGGAGCAACCCCCAGGGAAGCACTGTAACTTGGAGTAAAGCTGAGTTTCAATACAAGGAAACAGGCAGAGATAATCACTGTAGCTACTAATTAAATGTTAAATCCCAGGAACTTTACTATATTATGTTGAATTCCCACAGAGACCATGCAAAGTAGGTATTATTATCTTCAAATTATAATACAAATGAGGAAACAGGGACTCTGGCTAAATAACCTTCCCTAAGTTGCACAGATATAAAACAGACTAGTCAAGATTTGAACGTAGCTCAGGCAAATCAAATACTATTCCCTTTCCACTCTAGAACTGTAGTATACAACACATCAAGGTTACCTTGATGTATTCAGCACCTTACAGGGGAAATGAGGATATACTTGAATGATAAACAAATAACTAGTGGAAGACAGAGACAAAAGAGAAAACATGAGCTGGAGGAGACTGGAGTGGGGGTAAGGGCGGTTTACAAGAGAGACTGATGGGTGGGTTTAGGGATCCAGGGGGTTGGGAGGTGGAAGAAAGAGAGCAAGTGAAACTAGCCAGCCTTGAATTTCAACTTGGACATTGATACTCAAAGATTATGGTATCTGCAGGAAGTCCATTACCACTGGTATATGGCTTAACTAGCTGCTTTTTTAAATGTTAGATTTCTTTTTTTATTATTTACATGAACAGTCAAGAAACCATCTTGCCACTTTAACAAGCACCCTTGAGGAATCAATTAAAAATTCCCATCTCAGAGGACTTACATATGTATAGTAACAGCTTGGGTAAATTTACTAATTCATCTAATCAGTCTGCCATATTATTAGCCAATTTCCCTAAATCTTATTATAATTTACACATTAAAAAGGAAATGTCTTCCAATTATCTTTCTGCAAGATTAGAGGAAACGTATAACACATCCTTTCAGATGATCAGCTATGACTTTAATGTATTTTATAGAGGACAGTTGATAAAAAAAATCAGGCTCCTAAAGCATCTAGGTTATTTGAAAACTGTTCTTTTAAGCATTTTTGAGTGTCATTTTTATGATTGTGTTTGTGCCATTCTTTTTTTGACAAATTCTTTCTTTATGTATAGCACAGAGGCATATAACATCCAGCTTCCAAATGGCTCATCAAAATTCTGAGTTAAAGAATTTAGAATCAAGTGAGCTGTTATTTAGGATAGATGCTGTAAAACAGAGATAGCTTTACCAGCCAGAGATTTTGAGCCATGCAAGTAACCCAAATATGACTGTGCTACTAGGGGAAGTTTCTCTTCGCCTCACTCTTGGGTTGCATGTTAGAAACCCTAACTGCCTTTAGTTGTCCTGCTCAATATGCCTATTGCTCCTTACCAACCTCTCCCAATATTCTAACTCCAAAAGTATTGGCCCAATATTTCAACTCGTAAAGCATCATTTATTTATACACATAGGAAAATTCCCCAAATTCACCCAATTAGACTCTGTTGTCTGGTGACATCTTCCCTCCTCTTTCCCCACTGCCCTTTCAAAACCCCTGTTTACTGTCTTCTGTAATTCAGTTCTTCTTTACCCTCTTTTAAAATTTAAAGATAAATTGTTTTTATTTGCCCTCTAACACAAGGAAGTCATTTATACCCAAATTCTCATTTTGCTGATCAAAAAACTATTGACTAAAGAATGTGTGGCACAGCTAGGGAGGGAACAAGGTGCTTTATACACTGTTGCTTTTTTCACCACCACATTCAGCAACCTCTAAAGATCCTTCCAACTCTACTATGCTGTCATTTTTCTGCTCCGTGGTTCATGATGAATTTGGGCATTGCTGTATCATGGTCTATGTGAAGCTATAATAAAGTGAGCGATTTGCATGGGGGAAATCCATGTCTCTAATTTTGGGGTTTTTTTCATTGACAAATAAAAATTGCATATATATTTATACTGTGCGACATGGTGTTTTGAAATATGTATATGTTGTGGAATGGCTATATTTACGTTGTGATCATAATTGCCATGTTGTACAATAGATCTCTTGGGTCTATTTCACCTAATTAAAATTTTTTATCCTTTGACCAACATTTCCCCAACTCACACCACTCTGCCATCAATAACCACCATTCTACTCTCTCCTCCTGAGTGCAACACTTTTAGATTCTACATGTAAGTGTGATCATGAACTATTTGTGAGATATTTGTCTATCTATGCCTCATTTAGCATCATGCTTCCAGGTTCATCCGTGGTGTGCAAATGACTTAGTATTTTCAAGTTTGAATAATATTTCATTGGGGGTGTGTGTGTGCATAAATCTCCATTTATCTTGATGGGCACTTGGGCCAATTCTATTACTATATCATGGCTATTGAGAATAGCACTCCAATGCACATGGGAGGGCAGGTATCTCTTCAACATACTGATTTCATTTCCTTTGGGTATATACCCAGAAATGGGATTCCTGGATCATGTGGTGTTTCTATTTTTTAACTTTTTAAAGGAACTTCCTTACTGTTTTCCATAGTGGCTATACTAATTTTCATTCTCATCAAACGTGTGCAAGCCTTCTCTTTTCTTTATTTCCTTATCAACATTTGTTATCTTTTGATTTTTGATAATGGCTAGTCCATCAGATGTGAAGTAATACCATATTATAGACTTCATTTGTATTTCTCCAATGAATAGTGATGTTGAGCATTTTTTCCATATATTTATTGGCCATTTGTGCATCTTCTTTTGAGAAATGACTATTCAAATTCTTTGCCTGTTTCTAAACTGGGTTATTTGCTTTCTTGCTATTAAGTTATTTGAGTTCTTGTCTATTTTGGATGTATGTAGTGTAGTGTACAAATATGTCAGTGTAAGTATAGTGTTCAAATATATAATAACAGTTTACAAAATTTCTCTTATTCCATAATTTGTCTCTTCACTCTTCTGATGGTCTCCTTTGTAGTGCAGACGTTTTTAATTTACTGTGTTTCCATTTGTCTACTTTTACTTTTGCTCCCTGTATCAGACCAATGTCATAGAAATTTCCCCCTATGTTTTCTTCTAGTAATTTACTGTTTCAGGTCTTATATTTAAGTTTTGAATCTATTTTGGGTTGACTTTTATATGGTGTGAGATAAGGTTCAAATTTTATTATTCTGCACATAAATATCTAGTTTCCCCAACATTTATTGATGAGACTGTCTCTTACCTACTGGTTAAGTATTCCTGATATATTTGTCAGAAATAAATTGATTGTAAATGTGTGGATTAATTTCTGGTTTCTCTATTCTGTTCCATTGGTCTATGTGTCTATTTTTGTCAGTACCATACTGTTTTGATTACTATAAACATGTAATATATTTCAAAATTAGATATGTTCCTGACTTCCTCCTGCTTTGTTATTTTTGCTACAGATTACTTTGGCTGTTCAGGCTATTTTGTGATTCCATGAAAATATTGGGGTTGCTTTTCTATTTGAGTAAAAATTGTCATTTTTGATATTTCGGTAGGGATTACATTAATTCTGTAAATTGCCTAGGGTAGTATGGACATTTTAACAGTATTAATTCTTCCAATCCATGGAGGCAGAACGTCTTATTTATGTTTTCTTCAATTTCTTTCTTTCTTTCTTTCTTTCTTTCTTTCTTTCTTTCTTTCTTTCTTTCTTTCTTTCTTTCTTTGACAGAGTCTCACAGTAACCTATGGGCTTAAGCTATTCTCTTGCCTCAGCTTCCCAAGTAGCTGAGACTGCAGGTGCCCGCCACAATGCCTGGCTATTTTTTTGCTGCAGTTTTCATTGTTGTTTAGCAGGCCCAGGCCAGGTTCGAACCATCCAGCCTCGGTGTATGTGGCCAGTGTGCTAACCACTGAACATGGGTGCCAAGCCTCTTTAATTTTTTTCTTTCTTTTTTGGAGACAAAGTCTCACTACGTTGCCCTCACTAGAGTACTGTGGCATCAAAGCTCACAGCAACATCCAACTTTTGAGCTTATGCGATTCTCTTGCTTCAGGCTCCCAAGTAGCTGGGACTATAGGCACCTGCCACTACACCCAGCTATTTTCTTGTTGCAGTTGTCATTGTTGTTTAGCTGGCCCTGGCTGGACATGAACCTGCCAGCCTTGGTGCATGTGGCTGGTGCCGTAACTACTGTGTTATGGACGCCAAGCCAGCCCCTTCAATTTCTTTCATCAATGTTTTATAGTTTGCAGTATACTGATCTCTAATCTCCCTGATTAAATGTATTCCTAAGTATTTTTTCATGGTTATTTATTGTAAATAAGATTTTCTTTTGGTATCTTTTTGGAATGGTTTATATATTTCAAACATGCTACGATATTTATAAGTTGATTTTGTAAACTGCAACTTTAGTAAATCCATTTATTAGTTCTAACAGCTTTCAGTGGAGTGTTTAGGGTTTTCTGTATAAATATCATGGCTGCAAAAAGAGAAAATTTGATTTCTTTCTTTTGCATTTGGATGTCTTTTTATTTTTTCTTTTCTTTGCCTTTTCTTTGCTAAAGTGAAGTCTCACAGAGTATGGTGAATAGTAGAGGTGAGTATGCTTAGAGTAGGCATCTTTATCTTATACCTGATTTTAGAGGAAAAGCTTCCAATTTTCATCATGGAGTATAATGTTAGCTATGGCTTGTCATTCATGACCTTTATTTAGTTCAGATACATTTCTTATATACTTAATTTAAGAGATTTTTTATCTTGAATTTTGTTAATTTTTTTTCTGCATCTATTGAGATGATTAGGTGATTTTTGTCCTTAATTATATAAACACGACATACCACATGTGTTGATTTGGGTATATTGAACTGTCCTTACATCCCAGGGATAATTGTTACTTTGTTATTAGGTTTTGTATCAGAGTACTGCTGGCCTTGTAAAATGAGTTTGAAAATATTCCTTCCTCTTCAATTTTTTTGAACAGTTTGAGAAAGACTGGTATTCTTTTTTTTTTACCAGGGCTAGGTTTGGTCCACCACCTCCGGCATATGGAGCTGGGTTTGAACCCACCTCTGGCATATGAGGCTGGCACACTACTCCTTTGAGCCATAGGTGCTGCTCCTAGACTGGTATTCTTTCTCTAAATACTTGGTAGAGGGCCGAGCACAGTGGCTCACGTCTACAATCCTAACACTATAGGAGGCCAAGGTGGGTGGATCGCTTGAGCTTAGGTGTTCTAGATAAGACTGAGCAAGAGAATTCCGTCTCTAAAACTAGTCAGGCACCTGTAGTCACAGCTACTCGGGAGGCTGAGGCAAAAGGATCAGTTGAGTCCAAGAATTTGAGGTTGCTGTGAGCTATGGTGCCAGGACAACAAAGTGAGACCTTAAATAAATAAATAAATAAATAAATAAATATTAGCTAGAATTCAGCAGTGAAGCCTTGAGATCCTGGGCTTTTCTCTGACAGGATACTTTTTATTATTACTTACTCAATCTTCTTACTCATTATTGATCACATCTCTACATCACTAGAATGATCATTGACTGATCTGAAATGCATAGATACAAAGAAGAATTAATGACCATTCCTAATATCATGTACACATACATGACTAATTATACAAAAACCTACATTATTATCTTGTTTTTAGTGAATATGTGGAGCTTGTTAGGCTTATCTCTTTCTTGTTTTCAACTCTAAATTTTTTAATATATAAAACACTGCAATCAATGAAGCATAAAAACACTGGCTTTATACTTCTACTCAGAAATATAAATGTGTTTTATATGGTAAATAATTTGTAAAAGTTCCTGAATGGCAATGACTATAAATTTTATTCATGCACAGGCTTGTAATGTGTTCAACAGATAGTTTAAAAATGATTGTTGCTATAGACATCTTAATGTGTTTATGTCTTCAGGTCCAGAATGTCTTTTTTTTTTCTTTAATATTAGATGCACAGTGTAACCATCTTCTTTATGATACATCAAATGCTCCTTTCGTTCACTGAATGCAACAGTTTGACAAAGTAACACACTTGTATGCAAATATTGCAAATATGTTATTAGACCATTTTTCTTTCTCTGTTGGTTCACATTACACAGGTTTACAAATTTAGCTGAAAGAGGCAAATGCAAGTGAGCTTCCTTTTTTTATTGTTGTTGAAAAGAAATGAGTTAGTTTTTATTTATTTTGATAGGTTTAGGGTGTGCAAATGTTTTTATGTTACCTGGATGAGTTGTACAGCAGTAAAGTCAGGGACTTTGACGTACATGTCATCTGAATAGTGTACATTGTACCAGAGAGGTAATTCTTGATCTCTCACTTCCCTCCCACCCTCTCCCCTTCTGAGTTTACAATGGGCATTATACCACCTTATATGACCAAATATACCCTTGATTGCACTTCTACTTATAAGTGAGAACATGTGGTATTTATTTTTCTGCTCGTGAGATACTTCCCTTAGAATAATGACCTCCAGTTCCATTCAGGTTGCTGCAAAAGGCATTATTTTGTTCCTTTTTATAGCTGAGTAGTATTTTGTGGTATTATATATACCACATTTTCTTTATTCACTTATCAGTCGATGGGCACTTAAGTTGATTCCATATCATTGCAACTGTGAATTGGGTTGCAATAAACATTTGGGTTCCAGTGTCCTTTTGATACAATGACTTGTGTTCCTTTGGGTAGGCAATTAGTAATGGGATCGCTGGATTGAATGGAATGTCTGCATTTGCTTCTTTGAGGAATCTTCATACTGTTTTTCATAAAAATTGTATGAATTTACATTCCTGTCAACAGTGCATAAGCATTCTCTTTTCACCAATATTTATTATTTTTTGGCTTTTTAATAATGGTCATTCTGACACAGGTAAGGTGGTATCTCACTGTGTGTTTTAATGTGCATTTCCTTTATTGATCTCTTGTGTATATGTTCTTTAGAAAAATGATTGCACATGTTTTTCCCCACAGATTTGTTTGAGTTTTTTATAAATTCTGGATATTTGTTCTTTATCAGGTAGATAGTTGATGAAGATTTTCTCCCATTTGGTAGGTTTCCTATTTACTCTGTTGATTATTTCCTTTGCTCTGCAGACACGTCTTAGTTTAATTAAGTCCTATTTGCCTTTGTGGTCTTTGTCAAAAATTCATTGCCTAGGCCAACGTTCTGAAGAGTTTGTTCTAAGTATTCTTCTAGAATTTTTGTGCTTTCAGGTCTTACATTTAAGTCTTCAATCCATTCTGAGTTAATTTTTATATATGGAAAGATGTAGGAATTCAGTTCCATTCTTCAGCATGTGGCTATCCAATTTTCCCTGCACCCCTTATTGAATATGGTGTATGTTGTCTATGTTGTTAGAACATAGCTGGAAGTAGGTATATGGTTTTATTTCTGACTTCTCTGTTCTGTATTACCAATCTGTATGTCTACTTTTATCCCAGTACTGTACTATTTTGGTTACTATAGCTTTTTAGTATAATTTGAAGTTAGGTAATATGATGCCTAAGGATTTGTGTCTTTTGCTTAGGATTGCTTTGGATGTTAATGCTCTTTTTATTTCCATACAAAATTTAAGATTGTTTGTTCTAATTCTGTGAAAAATAAAGTTGGTATTTTGATGGAAATTGCACTGAATCTATAAATCACTTTGGGCAGTGTGAACATTTTAATAATATTGTTTCTTCCAATGCACAAACATGGGATATTTCTCCATTTATTTATGTCATCTTTAATTTTATTCATTAGTGGTTTTTAGTTCTCTTTGGAGAGATCTTTCACCTCCTTGATTAAGTATATTTTTAAGTTTTTTTTTTATAGCTATTGTAAACGGTATTGAATTTTTGATCTTTCTGTTTGGCTGTTACTAATATATAGAAATTTTACTGATTTGTACACATTAGTCTTATAACCTGAAGTTTTTAGTGAATTTATTTATTAATTATATAATAGTACTCTTTTGGAGGAGTCTTTAAGGTCTTGAATTTCTAGACTTGTATAACAGGTACCACAGTGCTAACTGAGGCCAAAGGAATATTTGCAAATTATGATATATTTTTTATCAGTTATGTATTTATTTAGCTCACATCAACTTAGGCTGGGCTAAGATGGATAGTTGTTCTGATGTCTGCTGGACTTCTGCATGTGTCTGCGGTCAACTCCAGATCAACTGTAGGTCAGATCTGTTGATCTGGCTCAGCTCTCTGATGAACCGGGAGGCCTCTGTTAGGACAGCTGAGCTGACTTAGTTCTGGTCCTATGGTCTCATTTCTTACCTACATAGCCAGGGCTTATTCATATGTTAGAGGAAGGAGTCACAAGAGAGAAGAGCCTTCGAAGTTCTTAAGTGCCAGGCTGTTTACTGGCACATCATCATTCCAGCTATATTCTATTGATCAAAACAAATCACAAAGTGATCCCCAATTAAAGGAGCAAGGAGACAGACTCCAAATCTTGAAGAGATCTGCAAAAGCATCACCGACAGTGTGGACACAGGGGAGTGTGAACAATCCTGCTGTTAGATGTGCCTAGCACAGTGCTTACTTTCACTGAAAAAGTTTTTCACTAGTTAATTAATTCAACAAATTCAACCCTACAACCAGACTAATTGGATTCTTCGCTCCTATTAATTTCTATTGCACAAACACAACCCAGAGTTGAAATCTTAGAGAAAATGTTCTTGGTCCTTTCAATTCCCATTGCTTATTTTTTGGGTAGTTGGGCTTTTCACAATAGCCTACAAGGTTGCTTTGCATTTTCTTGGTTAGAGAAGCAACCACAGTGTTTGAAGTGATAAGAATTTGGTTCTAGAAAGCTCTAATTGGACAGCTACTTGGAACTTGTTTAGCCTCCTTCTGGAACATGGGCCAATCATCTTTATCAACTAGAGTTTGAATGGTTTAAAGTACCTTAAAAAATACTTCATGGTATCTGTAGTCCCAGCTGCTTGGGAGGCCGAGACAAGAGAATCACTTAAGCCCAAGAGTTGGAGGTTGCTGTGAACTGTGATGCCATAGGGCTTGAGGCTCTGTCTCAAAAAAAATACTTCATTGTAACAGATAATATAATTCCTGGTTATATATTCTATAGTTTGTGTCCTAAATACTATTTAAAACTAGTATTTCATTAAGTGTTCCATGATAAGTAGTTTGTTCAAGTGAAGCATCAGAATTATTTGTATTCACATTCATATGATCTGTAAGATAAAACTAGAACTCAATTTTTAAGAATCTATTTCTATACCTTAAAGTTTTATTCATCCTATTTATGCCTTATAGCAATGTTGAACTGGTAATGCAACATTTTAAAGAATAAAATTCTATTTCCCACAAATACTTATTTACCTGCTATTTGAAAATGCTACACTGCTCTTATTTTTTGCACAAAAATGTGAAATGTACCTTTGTAAGCAGCTTGTTGTATATATTTGTCATTTTTGAAATATCGCTTTATGTTTTATAGTTAGTTTGTTTTACATTCTTTTTAGTTAGTTTTAGCTAGTTAGTGTTTTAGTTAGTTTTACCTTCTTTTTTTATATTCAGATTTCAATCTAAAGCTGTTGATTCAGCAGATTTCTTTTCTAAATGCTCAGATGTGAAGTGATATGGTGACCTTTATTTGACTTTTTTGATGGACATTTAATTATAAATCAGGAATGGAGCACAGCTCTTTGTTGGGGCATTAATCAGAATCTTGCTTATTTGTCCTCTTGTCTTAATAATTAAATGCCATCTAATTTAATATAAGAAGTTTGCCAAACTGGCTTCTGATGTATGAATCTATTAAACTCTTTTACCTTTAATGAAGAGAGAAATACACTGTATTTATTACATTGCCAGACTTCGATTACTTTTACCTTATTTGAAAATGTTGTACCCCATCAGATATGTAATATTACTGAAGAAAGAAACAATAAAAAAAAAAATCAAGAAGAAAACAAAACCCAAACTCAAGATCTGAATATTTATGTATATGGGTATCTACAGTTCAGCTTTTAAAAGACAGTTTAATTTTCTTTACCTGCTTATATAAATTTTAAGTGAAGGGCAAGAAATTGATCTCAAAGTAATGCTTTTTCAATTAAATGTAGCACTTGAAATTAATTTTTAATATAAGGAACACTAATTTTAGGAAGAAGAGTCTCAGAATCAAAATTAGAACTTTCCAAGAATCGTTATCAATCTCAAACTAAAGAGATATGGGGAGTTGTTGAGCTTAACATAACCACTTTCTCTTTTTTCACATTGGAAAACTGGGTCTACTTACATAAAAAACTTTGGGAAGCTGGTAGCAGGGAGGTGTGAAAGGAGGTGTTAGAAATGGTAATTTAATGTAAACACAGATAATTCAAAAAAACTAATTACTTCACTTTTACAAATAATGGAGTTCACACTTTGAACTCTGTGGAGGGTTTTTTATTCTGACGTCAAAGCAATAGAAATAAAATTAATGTCCGTTCCACACTTAGTAGCCATTCCTCATAATATAATTAAAACCTCTTACTGACAAAATATCATTATTAGATATGTAACTTTAAAATAATTAATATACATAAGACATTGGGGATTTTACTCCTTAAAATTAATTTTTTGCTTTTACAGTCTGACAATCTCTTAAAGAACACACTTTCCAGTCAACATAAAATATGCAGATTTTTATATGTGAACAATAAGCCAGCAAAACAATCACAATGACTTTGAACTCTTTATCCCAAAGATGCATTGGGTGCATTTTTTATAAACTGAAATAATAAATAATAGATTGGCTCTAAAAGTAATTTGTGTTTTTGCTGAGCCATCAATTCCCAAAATATCTAGATTCTGAGTCTCTAATACATTATACTATGAATTTTATTCCGAGCTGAAACACTTCGTTATATAGGCAAAAGCAAGACCCTGGTAGTTTTTTATTCTTTTTAAAGTTCTTATCTCTTCCTCTTATTAACTAAAATAGTCCTCCGTTCCTTCAGAATGCATAAAAAGATGAGTAGGGGATTAGAGATTCTGCAACATTCTGCTCCATCCATTCCAGGTTGTCAAACACTCTTACTTTATTAAAATATGAAGTTTTCATTCAAAAGAAGTAATTCCTTAACTCTTATCTAAATTCTGTGAAAGAAAAAAAGATTCTTTTTTATTTTTTTGAGACAGAGTCTCATTTCGTCACTCTGGGTATAGTGCCCTGGTGGCATAGCTCAAAGCAACCTCAAACTCCTGGGCTCAAACAATCCTCTTGCCTCAGCCTCCCGAGTAGCTAGGACTAAAGATGCCTGCCACAATGCCCGGCTATTTTTAGAGACAGAGTCTTGCTCTAGCTCAGGCTGGTCTTGAGCCACCTGCCTCAGACTCCCAGTGTGCTGGGATTACAAGTGTGAGCCACTGCGCCTGGTACCCCCCCCCCACAAAAATGTTATAAAGGCACAAGAAACCATCTGCCCTCCCTCCTTACATCCAATGGGTCATTTTCTCAGCCACCAAGCAGTGCTATAATTTGCTACAGTGATATGGCAAGCAGGCAGGAGGGCATTTTTTGAAATCTGCCTGATTAAAAAAGTAGCAAGTTGCCTTTTGTTTTCTGATACTATGATAAAAATATGCAGAGAGGTTAATTATCCTAATTGTACTGTAGATTTGGGTTCTTATACATCACACTTCAAGAGGTACAGAATAATATGAGAGAATAAATGTTCTGTGACAGTGAATCATTGAGCCTGGGATCCATCTGAAGTTACTAACTCTGGTCTTCACTTACTGTGTGTTCTTAGACAACCTCAAGGTTCTGTCTGTAACCATTCATATGGCACTGATTACACACTAATTTTTATTTATTTATTTTTTTGCTTTTTATATGTCTACATATTATCTTTGCAAACATATTGCAAAATTTAAACAAAATTAAAGACCCATATCCAATTGATAAGTATTTGTGTTTCATATTCTGTATACCCTTACATGTGTGTTGATTGATTTTTGAACCCAGTGAAATAGGTTTTTTACAAGTCAAATCTACTGAAATTGTATTCTGGTAGAAAGGCTGTTAGTTCTTGGACCTGTTGTAAATAAGTCCCAGCTCCATTCTCTTCACTTCCAAGTAGACCGCTGGATGTGTTTAATTTGCAATGGAAAGTGGAAGATTGCTTAGGGCATAGTTTCCAAAAATGTGTTTCTCTGTCAGATGTTAGTGGATGTTATTTTTAGGGTTCCATAGTCAAATGAGTTTGTGAAATGGAAGATTAAAATTAATTAAAACAGTCCTTTTATGGAAAGACTGTTCAGGAAATTTAATATGCTAATGAGCAATTATAAATCCCTGAGAGAGTGATTAAGTATGTGGTTGACCATAAAAACCATGATTTTGGAGAGCAGTTCACATGACTATTTTTCTGTAGAATACGCTTTGTGAAATCCTGATCTTCAAAGAGACTAAAAAAGAATGGTAAGTAAATACATATGGCAAGAAGTAACAAGAGAGATCAAAGATGGTAGAATGATATTTGGAATCAAAAGGTGGTATCAGTATGAACACCTAGGTTATGATGCAGTGACAAATAGCCCCAATGCATTAGTGACTTACAAAACAAAATGCTGTTTGTTCATGCCTCATGTTGCTCACAGGGTGGCTTGAGTGCATGGATCCACATTATCATCATTGAGATATGCAGCTGGAGGAGCCTCTGCCATCTAGAATTTCATAGATCACCATGACAGTGAGAAGGAAATTTGGAGAATTACATTTGGACCAGTAAGTCCTTCTGTCTGGAAGTGACCCATACAACTTCTATTCACATTCCACGGGCCAAAGCAAGTTACATGGTCATATCTAACTTAAAGGATACAGGAAAGTATAATGCTGCCTTATTCCTAGGGGAGCAATAGAATATTGGTATTTCTATACGTGATAATCTCTTAAAGAACACCTCTCCAAGTCAACATAAAATATTCATATTTTTACACGTGAGTAATTAACCAACTACACAATCACAATGATTTTGAACTCTTCATCCCAAAGATGCACTGCAGAGAGGTGTTTTGCCAAGGTTATACATCTTTCCATTATCCAGTGACTCATCATTGCAGGAGTGTAAAGTTCAGGGCCCTCACCCCAAATCAGGACAACTCTGAAGGGCAATCTCAGTTTCAGAGGCTGTCAGCAGAGTTGACTGAGGTCTTAAGACAGCATCATGGTCTAAAGTCTCCCTCTTAGCTGGGCATGGTAGCTCACACCTGTAATCCTAACACTCTGGGAGGCCAAGGCTCAGGATCCCTTGAGATCAGGAGTTCAAGATCACCTTGAGCAAGAGTGAGAACCTATCTCTACTAAACATACAAAAATTAGCTGGGCTTGGGCGGTGCCTGTGGCTCAAGGAGTAGAACGCTGGCCCCATATACCGGAGGTGGAGGGTTCAAACCCAGCCCTGGACAAAAACTGCAAAAAAAAAAAGAAAGAAAGAAAAGGAAACTTATCTGGGCTTTGTGGTGGGCACCTATAATCCCAGCTACTTAGGAGGCTGAGGCAGGAGGATCACTGGAACTCAGGAGTTCGCAGTTGCTGTGAGCTAGGCTGACACCACGGCACTCTATCCTGGGCACCAAAGTGAGACTATGTCTCAAAAACAAACAAACATAAAGTCTTTCCATCTGCCTAGTGTTCTTTCCTTCACTTCTGCACACAAGATGATGTAACCAAAAGAATCTCCTAATTGCTAGCCTCTGTCTCAGAACCTGTTTTAAGGGGAACCTAGTCTGCTACTATACACCACATGTCTTTTTATGATATAAAGTACTGTTTTGTATGTTTTAAAACTTCATGTAAATGGTATCATGCTGTACCTGCTCTACGATTTGCTTTTTTTCTTCAAATTATGTTTTTGAGGTATATTCGTATTGATTCACATTGCTCTAATTAGTGTATCTTAACTGATTTTTGGAAAACACCACAAGTTACTTATCTATTCCCCTATTAACAGAATTTGGAATTTTCCCAATTAAGATTTTGCTGTGATACTTTCTACATACTTACGTGTTCACATACAGAAAGAAGAGCTTCTCCATTACAGATTCACACCAAAAAGAAGAGCAATAAAAAAAAGAAGAAGAAGAAGAAGAGCAATAAAACAGGGAACATACATCCTCAATTTTAGTATATGCTGTAGTTCCCTGAATGCTAGTAGCACAGATCATAATGGCCATTTAGTTTTCTTTTTCTGTGAATTGCCTACCCCTATTCATTTCTGGGCCCATTTTTTCAATTGAATTCTTATCTTTTTCCAATTGAGCTTAAACAATGTATATTCCTGGTACCATTCTTAGTCAGATATATGGTTTGAGCTATCTTCTGCTTTGAGTCTGTGACCTGCCTTTTAACTTTCTTTCTGGTGTCTTTTTTTTTTTTTTTTAATAAATAGACTTTAAATTTTAATGCAGTCAAATGTATTCTTCTTCTTTATGGTTTATGCATTTTTGGTGTTGTTGAGAAAATTTTCCCTATACCAAGCCTATATAAAATTCTGTGTTTTATTTGAAAGTGTTATATTTTTTGCTTTTTACATTTGAGTTATTAATCTCCCTGGAATTTACTTTATTTTTATATGTGATATAGTGTATATACTCTTTTTCAGAAGGACAGCCAATTGTTTCAGCACCATTTTTTCCAACCTGATATCACACGCTAATTTGTAATGTCACTTCTGTAGATATATAAATGTGTTTTAGGCTTTCTATTCTGTTGAATTAGTCTATTTATTTGTCTCTCCCTGCACTAACATCATTCTGAATTTATTAATATGGCTTTATAATAAATCTTAATGTCTGAAAAGCCTTCCATTCCTTTTTTCTTCTTTAAAATTATATTAGGTATTTTCAACTTTTTGTTCCAAGTGAATTTTAGTATCAACCTGTTATCTTCCACTACATAAAGAGAATCTGTTGGAGTTTTGATGGAAATTGCAACATATTTTATATATAAATTTGAGGATCATTAATATCTCTATGCTATTGAGCATTTTCATCTAGAAAAACTGTAATCTCTAGGGCGGTGCCTGTGGCTCAGCAAGTAGAGTGCCGGCCCCATATAACAAAGGTGGTGGGTTCAAACCTGGCCTCGGTTTGAACTGCAAAACAGAAAAATAGCCAGGCATTGTGGCAGGCGCCTGTAGTCCCAGCTACTTGGGAGGCTGAGGCAAGAGAATCGCCTAAGCCCAGGAGTTGGAGGCGAGAAAGTGAGACACT
Source organism: Arctocebus calabarensis (assembly GCA_963573935.1). Taxonomy (NCBI): domain Eukaryota; kingdom Metazoa; phylum Chordata; class Mammalia; order Primates; family Lorisidae; genus Arctocebus; species Arctocebus calabarensis. The sequence continues at coordinate 68,568 of CAUYON010169899.1, forward strand.
GTCTCTACAAAAAAAAAAAAAAAATTGTATATCTCTAGAGAGATTTTATTTTGCCAAAAAGGTTGCCCAAGTCCCACTTTTTCAGTTTTGTGATACACCCAGGGGAGTGTGGAAGTACAGGAGAAGATTATGCATATAAATGCTCCCGATTAGTGTAAATAGATTAAATTTGACCCAAAGATGTTTTGACTGATGCTACACTGAAGTAGCCAAGTGGTTGCACTGGAAGTTATCTGAAAAGCTGAGAAATTCAACAAAGGAAGTACAGCTATAAGATTCAAGGGAGTTATAAAAAGGTCTGAAACATTATGTGGAGAAAAACAAAGAAAAAAGACTCCTCTTCACTACTACAAACTTTAGCAGATCGACATTCATTCATTCTTTCATGCAATCAATAAATATTATAAATATAATTACATATTCATTGAGTAATCACTATTTTCTAGGCAACGCTTTGGCATTGGAAGAAGAGTGGGGAACAAAACAAAGCTACTGCCCTTTGTGAATTCCACTAGGGAAGGGATTTATTAAGCACCTAGAACAAATGGTGCTGGGTGAACTGGCTGGCGACCTGTAGAAAATGGAAACTGGATCCACACCTCTCACTATTAACTAAGATAGACTTTTATTGGATTAAAGATTTAAACTTAAGACATGAAACTTTACAAATACTAGAAGAAAGGGCAAGGAAAACTCTTGAAGAAATTGGCCTGGGTGAATATTTTATGAGGAGGACCCCCCCTCCACCCCCGGGCAATTGAAGCAGCATCAAAAATACACTACTGGGACCTGATCAAACTAAAAAGCTTCTGCACAGCCAAGAACACTGTAAGTAAAGCAAGCAGACAGCCCTCAGAATGGGAGAAGATATTTGCAAGTTATGTCTCCAACAAAGGTTTACTAACCAGAATCCAGAGAGATCTCAAACATATTAGCAAGAAAAGAACAAGTGATCCCATCTCAGGGTGGACAAGGGATTTGAAAAGAAACTTCTTTGAAGAAGACAGGTGCATGGCTTATAGACATATGAAAAAATGCTCATCATCCTCAATCATCAGAGAAATGCAAATCAAAACCACTTTGAGATATCATCTAACTCCAGTAAGATTAGCTCACATCGCAAAATCCCCAAACCAGAGATGTTGGCGTACATGTGCAGAAAAGGGAACACTTCTACACTGTTGGTAGGAATGCAAACTAATACGTTCCTTTTGGAAAGATGTTTGGAGAACACTTAGGGATCTAAAAATAGACCTGCCATTCGATCCTACAATTCCTCTACTAGGTATATATCCAGAAGACCAAAAATCACATTATAACAAAGATATTTGTACCAGAATGTTTATCATAGCCCAATTCACAATTGCTAAGTCATGGAAGAAGCACAAGTGTCCATTAACCCATGAATGGATTAGTAAATTATAGTATATGTATACCCTGGAATATTATGCAGCCTTAAAAAAGATGGAGACTTTACTTCTTTCATGTTTACATGGATGGAGCTGGAACATATTCTTAGCAAAGTATTTCAAGAATGGAAGAAGTATCCAATGTACTCAGCCCTACTATGAAACCAATTTATAGCTTTCATACGAAGGCCATAACCGAATTATAGTCCAAGAATATGGGGAAAGGGGAGCGGGAGGGGAAGTGAGGAGGAAGGAAGGGTGGAGGGAGGGTAATTGGTGGGACCACACCTATGGTGCATCTTACAAGGGAAGGGTCATGTGAAATTTGCTAAATGTAGAATATAAATGTCTTAACAGAGTAACTAAGAAAATGCTGTGAAGGTTATGTTAACTAGTTTGATGAAAATATTTCAAATTGTATATAAAACCAGCACATTGTACCCCATGATTGAGTTAATGTACACAGCTATGATTTAATAAAAAAAGGACAATTTGTTATTGTCCTGTTCATGTATGTCATTTCCTAATAACATTAAGAACATTATTTTTAGTTATGTACTCCCTGATTATTTCTTTGCTATCCGTGCATTCTACAGCCTGACTGCAAAATATATGCTTCTGGATCAGTTCTTTGCTTTGGAAAATCTCATCCAATCTGTGGATCTGATGGCAAAACCTATGCCAGCAAGTGTACTTTTTGCTTGACAAATATGTAAGAACACACCAGCAAATATTTTCTCCTCCTAGTTTTTGAAATAACACTAGGAACTAGTGGATTTCTTTTAATTTACAACCATATACATAGGAAACAGTTGTTTTGTTTCTAAATTGACATTCCCTCAAACTTTACCTGGAAACTCCACTTCTAAAATTAGGTTAACTTGAGCTGTGCACAGGATGATGCTGGCTTGTTTTCAAATATTAAAATTAATTAACCCTACTTAATAGAATCTTTTATAATTACTAAAAGTGGATGAATAGGATATAAAATGGGAGATGCAAGGGTTAAACTGTGTCCACTCCTTCCTCAGGTCTGAGTGTGGCCTTATACTGACTCAGGACTGAGAAAAGAGCCCACAGCAGGGCAGGGGACGTGTGCAGCTTCTGGTGAATAGCAGGGAGCAGCTGTTTGAAGTGGAGTTCCTTGTCTCTCTTAAGTCCTGTTCAAATGCTTAGTCACTGAGAAGCACATTTGGACACCATAAATGAAACTAACATTTTTTAAATTATTTTTTTCTCTCTCTACGGAAAAAGTAATGGTAAAATCACTTATAAGCATGATGGCAATTGCCGACCTTCATGATATGGCATTATATATCACATGATTTCTCCTGTAATCCGACTCTCCTGCTGGATTCCACAAATTTTTACTCTTTAGTGCCTTAAAGTCCTAGATAAGTAGCAGAATTCTGTTTGAAAGTCAGGAATTCACTATAAGAATTGGATATTCTTGCAAATGCAAAATCTTGGAATTGGAAAATTTTAATTCTCTATTGATGTCCAAATATTTGATGAAAACCTGAAAAATCATTAATTTAAGTATATATTTAAATCATGATAGGAGACATTTCTCAATCATTAAATACTTTTCTCAATAAACATGTTGCATGGTATTTATTTTATTTAAAATGACTTTTACCTTAGCAACTGCCTGATATGGTCACACATATGTATACTATAGGCATTGATACTTAGAACAATATTTCTCAAACTTAACATACGTATATGTGTATGAAGGACAAAATCTAAAATCCTACCTACTTGTTCTAATGAATCAAAATTTTCAGAAGTTTTTGTGCTTGTAATTTTGAGCAATACCCTGGTGAGACAAATACTTTCAGTCTTTTTGCCCTAAGATGAGCTTAGCATTGAGAGTAATATAGTGTCTACACAGACTTTGGGATAATTTTCCTTTATTTGTTATGGTGCAGGATAAACCAATATAATGGACACAAAAGAGTACACACCTTAAGTAGTTTGTCATTTTATTTTTTCACGTATTGATTCTAAATGAGTAGACAGAGTTGACCTGCAGGAGGCCCTGCCATCCTCAGTTCAAGTCTTCCATTGAGGGTACCACAGATAGATGGTGCTTCATTCTTCTCTACCTTCTGCCTCTCAGCCACTGAGAATTATGCTTGACTGGAAGTCCAAATGGTCATGTAAAATTTATTTAAAGAAAGAAATGCAGATTTAATAGTTGAAGACAACCATGTATTCTAATAACTATATCCTTTTCATGGCCATTACTCCATAAGTATTTGTAATAAGGAAAGGATGATCAATGTAAAAACTATTTGTTTGACATCTCAGGCATTTATTCTTTATTTTATGCCTATATTAGAATGAAAATTTAGTGGGCACCCTTAACTTGGCCTCTCATGGATTTGCTTTACACAGAGTGTTTATTCTCTGTTTTATACAGACCCTGTACAAGAGATGTTTAACAAATGGTGATATATTCACCAGGTCAATGATATTCACATAGTCATTTTCATTACCAGCTGACATATTTATAAACATCTGCTGTATATGGGGATCTATGCATTATTTTATCAATAGGACTGTAAGCAAAGTTATATATAGTTGGACTCCTCAACTCATTGACCATGTTCCAGTTCCCACTATTATCCAATGGTGAATAAAGACTTGGCTTCTGAGCAACTCCTTAGTACCAGCACCTCTGAGAATAGTTCACAGAAGCCTTGGAAGTTAGTTCTTAGGACACTTTGACATGTGGATGCATTCACCCTTTCTCTAGCCTCAATTTTACTGTGATCACAAGAGATTAATAAAACTGAATTTTTTTTTTTGAGACAGAGCCTCAAGCTTTCATCCTGGATAGAGTGCTGTAGCATCACAGCTCACAGCAACCTCCAATTCCTGGGCTCAAGCGAGTCTCTTGCCTCCGCCTCCCAAGTAGCTGGGACTACAGGTGCCCACCACAACCCCCGGCCATTTTTAGGTTGCAGCCATCATTGTTGTTTGGTGGGCCCAGGCTGGATTCGTACCTGCCAGCTTAGGTGTACGTGGCTGGCGCCTTAGCCCGCTGAGCCACAGGTGCCGAGCCAAAACTGAAATTTTTTTTTTGCAGTTTGGCTGAGGCCAGGTTTGAACCCACCACCCTCAGTATATGGGGCTGGCGCCTTACCGACTGAGCCACAGGGGCCGCCCTTAAAACTGAAAATTTGAAAAAGGAAAGATGCAAAATGAGAGATGGTTTTGATAGAAATTCCATGTTTATGTTTTAGAGTGATGAAATTCTGGCACGAGGTTGGTATGGCACTTATGAAGTTGTCTTTCACCTGAAGGACAATGTGCTTTAAGGCAAACCACAGTTTTGTGCCCAGTTTGAGAGTGAGACAGCCTATCTTCCAGAGACAATCAGGAGTCATATTTGTTTGATGACTGTAATAGTTTAAAGTTTAGTAATTTGGGTAGTGACTTATGTCTTCAAAAATGAGGTGTTCTTAACAGTTCTGTTTCTGACCTAATCAGAAGTAGAGTTCATTAGCACAGTCTTCCATCTATATATAACTAGAAGATGTGATGTACTGTCCTTGCTTCCAGTTGCCAGATTTATGGTTTCTTTGTTCTCAGTATTGGAAATTCTCTGCCTACATGGGATTCCATGGCCAAATTTTCTCTCTTTATCAAATCTCCATGAATTTAACTGTTCTTTAACTTCAGTGTTTATAGGATCTTGTAGACCTCATAGATTTCAAAGTGCTTAAGAGCATACATTAGTGATTTCCCCCTTCACCATTTTCTAGCAAGAGCTTTCTGGGTTTAATAGATCATGACAGCCAAGGGCTTAGGATTCACTTAACATTACTTTCTACAACTGTTTTACAATATCCTATTTTATATAATAAAAATTTCTGCAGAATATTTTAGTTTTGAAAGAGTAGGTAAAATTATAGATCATTTCTATATTCCTATGTTCTCATTTTCAAGGGAAAAGATACCTAGATATTAATTCACTAAGATAATAATAATTTATTCATACATATAAGACTTGAATGAATGGGGAGAGATGTCATGTTTTTAGAAGGAATACTTAAATGACAGAGATTATGCTTTATAATATTTTTATTGAGCTATTTTATTAGAATCCCTGGAAGAACTTTTGTAACTGAATAGATTAGAGGAAATCATGTAATTTGATTGGAAACTTATCCAGGGAGATATACTATTGTGTAATTAAAAGCTGCTTATTAAAAACTTACCCAGGGAGAAATGCTAATATGTAATAGAAGAATATTTATCTGTACAAAGTTCCAAATACAGTAGAACTTCTATAAGTCGACCACCCAATGGACTGTAACAAATTTGTCAACACAGGAAGTGGTCAACAAAAGGAACTAGGCCTATTGTACTGATACATACATGTAGTGCATGTCCAGTCTAATAAAATTAGGTCAACTAAAAGAGGTTGCTAATGTAGGGAGATTGTCAACTATGGAGGTTCTATCTCCATATTCAATATATAATAAAGTTGAGTTGGATTTTTATAGGAAGTACTAAATTATTCTACATAAATGAGAACTAAACTATGCCTTAGGAAATAATAAATTTTTATATCCCTTATGTCCTTTTTATCAATAATTTTAATATGATAGATGCGGAAATAAGAGTTAACATATGTTTGTTTGACCATAAGAAAGGTTTAATACTAGGATGAAAGACAATTAAGTTTCTGATTTTCTCCATATATTTATGTAAGAATGACTTTAAAATGAGATTCATAGGGTTTTCATCTCATATCTCAATAAAACCAAAGTTAAATAAAATAAAAATGAAAATAAATGTAAAATCCATAAAATCATGAAAAGAGAGGGTTTTATTTTTGGCTTTCTAATCTAGTTGCCTTTTCTTTCTTATTTCCCTCCCGTCCTCTTTTTCTCTTTCCACTTTTATTTCTACTTTTCTTCCTTTTTCCTCCCTCCCCCTCCCCTTCCTCCCTTCGTTTGTCCCTCCCTCCTTCCTTCCCTTTCTCTTTCCTTCCCTCCCTTACTTCTTTTCTTCCATGTCTTCCCTTTTTTTTTTTGTTTCTCCTTTCTTTTTTAATTAGATCATAACTGTGTACATTACTGCATTTATGGGGTACAATGTGCTAACTCTATATACAATCGAGAATGTTCACATCAAACTGGTCAATATATCATTCATTTCACTTATTCAATTGTTGTGTTTGGACATTTATACTCTACTGTTAATATATTTGACATGTAAGCTTGCGATATACACAGTAGGTGAGGTCCCACTGATGACCCTCCCCACCCACCTTCCCTCTTCCCTCCCTTCGCCCTCCTCCTCTTTCCTTCTTTGTGGGCTATAATTGTGTTTTATCTTTTGTATGAAAGTGTGAGTGGTTATATATTGATTTCATAATAGGTTTAACCCCACATACAACGTACTGTACAACTTAATCAGAAGGTACAAAACAGACATATTGTATTTTTTTTTTTAAGTACTAATCAAGTGCAGCAGTGAGAAGAGAGGAAAGGGTAGAACATCTTGTCTTGTTCCCAGTCCCAGAAGGAAAACATTTAATCTTTCACCACTTAACAATGTTAGCTTATTTTTGTGTGTTTACTTTTGGGATTTTTTGGTATGTGTCTTTATCAGGTTAAGAAATTTCTCTGTCCCTCTATTCATAGACTCTTACATGCTTCTATCAAATGGAATTAGATTTTTTAAATGTTTTCTGTGTCTGTTGAGATGATTATGGTTTTTTCCTTTATTCAATTAATATGCTATATTGTATTAATTTATTTTTAATATTAAATGCACCTTGAATTTCTGCAATAAATCCCACTTGGCCAAATCTGCTAGATTGGTTGGTTTGTATTTCTGTAAAGTTTTGCCTCTAGATTCATAAGAAATATTTAAAGGATATTTCTTTTTTTGTGATACCTTTGTCAAATTTGATAGCAGGATAACATCAGCCTTAAAGAATGAGTTAAGAAGTCTTCACATATATATTTTGAAAAGGATTATGAAGGCTTAGTGATGATTCTTTGAATATTTAGTAAAAATCATCAGTAAAGCCACTGGACCTTTACTTTTCTTTGTGGAATGCTTTTAAAGTTATTAACTTAATATCGTTATTTGTAGCTCTATTTAGATTTTCTTATTTACACATTTTAATTAGTTTATTTTTAGGTATTCGATTAATACATCTATTATCTAACTTGTTGACATAATTTGTGCCCTGTATGCCTTTGTGGTGATCCTTTTCATTTCCAGAAAGTCAGTGGTGATATTCAGCTTTGATCAGTCCTTTTATCTTCTGGTAAACAGCACGACAGAGGCAATAAATAAAACTCAAGCACATGCACAGAGATTTTGCAAGGGACCTTTCCTTGAGTTACCGCCTCCTGTGTGTTAGGACAGGATAGTATCAAATGTTCCTTGTCTGCTTTTTCGTCAGCACCTGGACCACTGGATGCAAGGGATGCATATCTTGATAGCCTTCAGGGTCAGGTAAGCTTGTGCAACAGAAGCAGCAGCTCAGAAGATGACGGCAAGATAGATATATTTTCCTGCAAAATGAGTGACTTTAGAAATCTTGGTGCTGTTCTTAATCCTGCCTTTGGTGGTTTTCCCTTCCTTTTTGCAGCATTGCAAAGAGTTTTCTCCAGTCTTGTGAAAGAGATATATAACCAATCATGAAGAATGCCCATAGGCCTGCTCTGAACAACCAGTGATGGTCCCTAAGCTCCTCACAGTGATGAGAAAGCTCTAGCCTGCCTTTGGTAAGCACAGCTCAAGCAAGCACCAATCAGTTACAAAGTTGTATTACCATTGATATTACAGTTGCAACCTCAAGGGTCCACATGCCAAACATAGACCAAAACTGACTACACATCATATTGAGGTAGAGTACTGAGTTATATATATTCATATAGTGAAATATATTATAGAGGCGAAAATAAATTTTCTCCACAGGTGGCACGTGACAGATTGGGGAAAAAGCATGGCAGATATAAAGATCCAATTTTCTTATAATCTATATGAAGTTTTCTCACATATCTGTGACCCCTGGAAATGTCTCATCCTCATATTTGAGTTCTGGGATATAGCTGGAATATTGCTTTTGATTTTCTGAGAGGATAAGGTAAAATGTGAAGGCAGCTGCATTTTTCCCCCAATTAGTGAAGCTGTGTCTTGTTTATCTTGTTTTGCCTGGCTATCTACTGGTCAATTTATAAAATTCATAAAATTCTATTTTCCCATTTTTATTGCTGGGATACAGAAATAAAATTCATTTTTGTATATTGATCTTATATCCTGTTATGTAATGTATTTTCTTTATAATTTTAGTGATTGCCTTTTTAAATGTACATTTCTTAGGAGATTTTACATATGCCATGTAACATTCTGCTGATACACATGGAGGTAATGTCACTTTTCTTTTTTTTTTTAAATTTCAGATTAATATGTGGATACAAACAATTAGTCCACATTGTTTGTATTTGTTAGGTAAAGTCCAAGTTTTAGCTGAGCCCTTCACCCAGGAGGTGTGCCATATGCTCCTACATTATACCCATTAGGTGAGACCTTGCCAATCCCCTGCTTACCCCCTATCTCTCCCTTGCTCCTCCCTCTTACCCCCTACTTAAATTTAATTGTGCTATTTTCTTGTGTGAGCGTGTAGTTGCTCATCCACCACTTTCATATTAGTATTGAGTACTTTGGATGCTTTCCCATTCTTGTGATACTTTGCAAAGGAAAATGTTCAACAAATCCATCCAGGTAAATACAAAAGATGTGGGTAAAGTCTCTGTCTTTCTTTATGGCTGAATAGTATTCCATGGTTTACAGATACTATGGTTTATTTATCCATTGGTGAGTTGACAGGCACTTTTATTGTTTCCACATCTTGGTGATTGTATATTGAACAGAGATACATATTCTAGTGCAAATATCCTTTTGGCAAAATGATTTCTTTTTCTTCTGGATGGATACCTAGTATAGGATTGTGGTATCAAGTGGAAGGTATACTTTTAGCTCTTTGAGGTTTCTCCATACTTCTTTCCAAAAAGACTACATTAAGTTGCAATCCCACCAAAAGTATATATGTGTTCCCTTTTGTCTGTACCCATGCCAGCATCTGCAGCGTTAGGACTTTGTGATGTGGGCTATTCTCACTGGGGTTAGGTGACACCTCAAAGTGGTTTGATTTGCATTTCTCTGATGATTAGGGATGATGAGTATTTTTTCAAGTATTTGTTAGCCATTCATTTGTCTTCCTGGGAGCTGCCCAAGGCATTCCAACTAGAATATCTATCAACAACAACTTAGGGACATCCTAAAATTCTAAATTAAAAATATATAAATAAATTGAAAACACACATAGGGAGGAATCAGAAGAACCCTGGTAATACAAAAAATTAGAGCAGATCATCCATTCCCAAAAGATTACAGGGAGCTACAGCTGAAAATATCATTCATAAAGAATTATTGAAATGACAGAAATAGATTTCAGAATATGGATGGCAAATAAGATGAATGGAACTGAAGAGAAGATAGAAAAATGTCAAAATAGAAGTTCAGAAACTGTCTCAAGAAATAAATGAAGCAAAAGACAAATTCTCCAAGGGTCTGAACATAATTAGGAAGGATATAGCAGAACTTCAGGAATTAAAAGAGGCATTCAAGGAGTTTTAAAATACAGTCGAGAGTCTGGCAACAGAGTAGAACATGAAGAAACAATCTCAGAACTCAAGATTTTCTAACTAAGTCAATCATTCAAAAAGATTTCTTTTTTAAATCTTTTTTTTTTTTTTTTTTTTTTATTAGACAGAGTATCACTATGTTGCCCTTGTTAGAGTACTCTGGCATCACAGCTCACAGCAACCTCAAACTCTTGGGCTTAAGCAATTCTCTTGCCTCAGTCTCCCAAGTAGCTGGGACTACAGGCACCCGCCACAACACCCAGCTATTTTTTTTGTTGTAGTTGCCATTGTTGTTTAGCAGGCCCAGGCTGGTTTGAACCTGATAGCATCAGTGTATGTGGCTGGCGCCCTAACCACAAAGTTATGGGTGCTGAGCCTCTTTTTAAATCTTGGACACTTTCTCCCTCTGTCCCCTGCTTTGTTTCCTTCACTTATTTTACTCCCTGGGATCTTCTTATGTTATGGGAAAAAAAATCAGAATTTCAGCCTGAATTATGACATTAGCTATTGGTGATTCATGTCTATTGTTGTTTCTAGTTGTCAAGATGCCATTATTATCAATAACTGTCTATTGATAGGATCATATGATTTTCTCTCTTATTCCATTAATGTACTGAATTATATTTTGTGATTTTTGGATGTTGAACTACGCTGTGTTCTGTAATAATTTCTAGTTGACAATGGTCTATAGAAAAAAATTAATGTATTTGTTTGCAGATATTTTGTTCATCAAAGGGCTATGTCACTTACTAATCAATTGATTAACTACTTACAAACACTTCAAAACTTCTTTGTCAGTATTCTATACTTACCCTGGGGCATGCAATATGTCAGTCACTATCTTAAGCATTTTGCACATAACAAATCATTTAAGAATTACAAGCAATATACTGTATTTATTTCTTTTCTTTACACACATGACACAGCTTATGCATAAAGAATATAGGCAGTTTTATAAGACCACTCACTTGTTATTCCATAGAGTGAAGACTTACAGCACAGTTGTTTGGGTCTAGGTTCTTATCAGTAAAGAATAAGCTACTATAATTATTTTTTAATTTATTTTACATTTTTGAGAGAGAAATCACAAAAACTTAAAACAACCTTATATCAGCTTATAAAAGACTTTAAAATAATATTTGTGCCACACTATATATATCATTACTATTTCAAGACATAAGTTGGTTGGCATATGATGACAATGAAAGAAGTAAATTTAAATATTATGTGAGGGAAGATAGCCACAGCTAAGTTTTAACTACGTTTTTATTAAATATAAAAGCTCCAATTTAGAGAAGTGTAAAAATTGATGATTGATGTAAGATGCTCTAGAGATAATTCCATGGCTGGAGCTACACATAACCATTATCTTGGAGACTTAAAAAAATACCAGTGGGTAGAACCTAACTCACAAAATTGAATTCCAGTCTTGAGGAAGGAACCCAGGAATAGATATCGTCACAAAACTCTCTGGTTGGTTTTCATATCCCTCTAGGTTTAATGATACTAAGATTTTAACCATATTTGTAATTTGTAATTCCTGGAATTCTAATTTTCTTGCATAGTTCTCTTGAATCTACACAGCTCTCATCCCTGAAAAGATTTCACATTTTATCTAATTTAGTATCTTAAAAGGCTTATATTTTATCCCCTTCTCATTCATTTTTGCCTATCAGTTAAAATTGTCTGTCTCCATATTCCATACTTTCTGCTGAGGGTATAGCTTTGATAACATCTTTATGAGGCAAGTTCTGAACACCTGCTAGGACACATGATCCATCTGTTTCTTATCTCTCCTGGATCAAGTATCTTCCCTATACAGAGCTCTTTAAAAGAGACTCTCCGACAAAGCCAAGGTAGATGAGGAGGCAACAGCAAACACGACAGCCAGTTTCCCATTGCACCATTCTTTCTTTTTGAGGTGGTAATTTGGCGAATAAATTAGGGCAGCTTTTAGCTATAGAATTGCTGTCAGGAACTCTCCATATCCACTCCTTTTGGGAATAACCATTCCAGCTTCTATGAAGGTTAAAGCTAATTCTCAAAAGTGCATGTGCATGTATGCTTCAGGGCTACACGGAAGGTTATTTCTGGGCGTTTTTCTGTATCACTTTGCATTGTATTGGTTTACCTGCTTCTTTTGTGTAGATTTTAGGAGTAAGGGAACAAAGAGAATAGTCTTTCTTATTGAAGAGTAAAGAATATGGAAGCTCAGGGGTTGTAACTGCTCTTCTCAAGTGCAAGAATACAGGAAGTGGTCTCCATTTCTAGTTCTGTTCATTGAAGTTTCATGGGCTGTGTGTCAAATTATTCTGAAAATTTCTCCACAGTGTCTTTAAATAAGGACGTCAAATGGCTCACTTTTCCTTGTGGACTAAAGCCAGTTTCATCATCATGTTAACATTTTATCTTTGTTATGGTGAGTATATTTTCTCAGGCTGGTTAGTCAAAATTTGAAATAATTTAGAAATTGAATTTGTTATTCTATTTAGTTTAGAATCCTTGAATTGATAATCCAAATAAAACGCAGGGAAAATGCCTTTTTTAAAATTTACATTGGTGAATTCCACCCCCCCCCACTGTATTTATAAAACTTGAGAAATTATATGGTGGACATGAATGACCACTGAATTCTGGGGCAGGGATAGTCATCCTTTTTATACATCTGCAACTAAGTACCTTGAATAGACCCTTTCCCTATTTGAGGGGTAATATTCTCCAGTAGAATTTGTTATAATAATCTCTTTCAGATCTAATATTTTTAGTTATCAAAATACTGATAATTTGATGTGAGAATCAAATTATCTAACATCAAAGCATTTTATTTTACCAGGAAGGTCCTCATTTGGTAACTCTTGGGACAATTAGTTGTCTAGCAATTTCATTGTGAAACAACTGTGTGGACATTGGAAAAAGCATTGAAAATAGAGGAGGGGACATGACTCTTGAGCTCTGATTAATTATCTTCATATCTGAGTGACTTTATCCAATAATCATGCTCCTTGGGCTTCAATTTCCTCATCTACTAGGTGCAAAAAATGAAGAAAATGTTATCTTCAGGGGAAGATGTTGTGGGTTGAAACAAAATAGTAGATCCAGAGAGAATGAGATCTAGCATCATTTTCAGTGTTGCACATGGAATTTCCCTTACATAGTCCTTGTGAAGGAAGGCTTACTTCATAGCATCTTGTTTCCTCATTGAAAGATCTGCATCTATGTCATCCTACAATCCATGTGCATCTATCATGGGAGACACTAAGTTATTTAATCTGTTTTATTTGTGCAGATACTGTTATGTCTGATTCGGATGAAGTCACAGAAGAGGTAAGTTACCTCTAGGAAGTTGAAAAGACATAATTTAAAAAAAATTTTTATTGTAAAATTAACTGCTGCTTGGAAAAATACTCACAATAAAGACAATGTATCATAAAGTAAAATTCTTAAGTTATTACCCTGCTTCTGTCTGCTTTAGGCATTTTAATTATTTGTTTCTACATTTTGGATTGAAATTTTAACTCATTTTTTAATTTTGTTCCATTTTTTATTGGTGTAAATGTTATATTTAAGGATATGAGTTTTCCTTTGATCACTGTGTTAAATGCATCACATTCATTCTAATGTCAATTGTTGTCATTTTCATTATATTTTAGGACTACTTTCATTTCAGTATGTGTTTTTCCTGTCCTTTAAGTATTATTTTAAATATTTTAGTTCATTAAATAGTTTGATGAGTGTTTTGGTTTTAGATTTGGTTATTAATTTTTTAAATTTGATTGTTATCAGAGTTTTATTTATATAACTTCTACTGAATCAAGCTCACTTTTTTTAATGACCTAATATAAGCAACTTTTGTAAATTTCCAATGTGTACTTGAGAAAAAAGTACATAGTTATGATCAGAGTGTAACATTTGATTTATATCCGCAGTGTTTATTACGGTCATGTGCTTCAGTCTTTGTTTTCTAGCTGATTTGAGGTCCACAGACCTGTCTTGCACTGAAAATGTTGTGTTGCAGTTTGCCATTAGGATTGTTTTTTGATTTCTGTTACCTCTTTATTTTTGTTTGATAGAAGGCCTTTTTTAGTTACATAATGAATAGATATTCATAACTGTTGTATTTCTCTTGTGATTTGCATGGCTTTGGTGAAGTATCATTCCTTTTCATATTTAATGACCTTTGACAGATCTTCACTTTGCTGGTGGGAGTATAATTTATGAGTTTTAATTTTATCCTTACTTTCATTATATATTCGTCTATTTTTTTATTTTTAATCTTTTAATTCACTTAGACTTGGGTATATATGTATTTATAGTGTATAGTGGGTCTTGCAATATGTGCCAAATTGAAAAATCTCTTTATCATAATTCGTGAGAGTTGCATCCCTTCATGCTTGTTGAAAGAAAAGATACATTTGCTCTCAATAATGTTATATAATGTATTATTAATTCAGTTTTCTGTATCATCAGTGCTTCTATCCTCTGTGATGTTTTCTTTGCTTTTGTGTTCTATGGAACATTTCACATTTAGGAAGATTTCATTTTTGTTCTGGTAATTAGTCTTATATTTATACCCTTTTAAATGCACTGAGTTCTTTTATCTAATATTCATCTATTTATCTATTTAGTGTCTGATTTGGCAATATTATATAACATTCCTTTCCTCTTATCTTATCTCTTCCTTATACACAAATAATGATTTCATTATACTTCTCTTCTTTCCATTTATCCATATATAAATTGAATTTTTCGCTTTTTATAATATGTAAAATTTATATGTTCTTTTACCTTTCACATTTTATTTCTGTGCGTTTCAGTACTAAATAAAAATTAAATACATGTATATTAAATTCTCATAAACAGTCCTTTGAAAAAGTTTACCCAGTAATCTCTTGTTTGTATAAAGCTCATTCATCTGCAAAATGTTGAGGAAAGGCCCCATATTGGTCGAGTAATTCTAATTTTTCAATTGCCTTAATGCTAATGAAATCTATTCTTCATTGAGCAGCTTGTAGTTTAATGTTTATTTCTAAAACATTTTCTCATTACTTTCTATTTCTTTCCAGATTTCAAACAAATTTGTTTTATGTCTTTAAAAAAATCAATTTCTAAACAAAAAAATTAAAAAGTTAATTTCTGTTCTAGAGCTCAACTTTGGATTCATGCTCTTTGTTTTAATATCCCAAATATTTTCCAGAGGCTATTTAGTTTATGTTGTTTTGAGTGTGTCATTAATTTTTTTTTTTCTGTTTCATCTATTTCGGAGGTCATGGGTTTCAGCTATGGCTGTTTGATTTGCAATTTTTTGCCTGCTTATTTTCTCTTATAAAAGTTTTATGTAGATGAAGATCGCATTTCTTTTTTTAAAATTTTGTAGACATAACTGTTAATGTGAGTTGGTTTGCAAAGTTCCTAGTGAACACATACCCTCTTTAGACAAATGTAGCAAAATGTAGTTATGTCAGTGAGGCAACAAGCGGTGAGTGTGGTTTTTTGTTTTTTTATTTTTGGTGTTGTGTAGTATTATCCTTTCATATGGCTTGTTTCTCTTTTGTACTGCACTATTCTAAAGGTCCTCCACTTGCTTCTTGTCATTTTTACCACCCTGTTTCTGAAGGATGTCTTTCTCTTTCTCCATTTTCTCTCTCTACAATCTTCTTCTTCTCCTTCTCTCCTCCTCCCTTCTTCTCTTCCTTTTTCTTCTCTTCATCTTCCTCTCCTTCTTCTTTTTCTTCCTCCTCCCTTCTTCTCTTTCTCCTCCTCCTTTTTAAAAACTTTTTTCTCACCCAGAGCTAATGCCTCACTGAGTTTTGCACATTAAATCTCACTTAATTTGGGCAGTGCCTGTGGTTCAATGAGTAGGGTGCCAGCCCCATATACAGAGGGGTGTGGGTTTGAACCTGGCCCCGGCCAAACTGCATTAAAAAATAGCCGGGCATTGTGGCAGGCACCTGTGGTCCCAGCTACTTGGGAAGCTGAGGCAAGAGAATTGCCTAAGCCCAAGAACTGGACGTTGCTGTGAGCTATGATGCCACAGCACTCTACCGAGGGCAACAAAGTGAGACTCTGTCTCTTAAAACAATAAATAAATAAAAATAAAAAATAAATCCTGCCTAATTTGAATTCGCCAATTTTCTTCCCTCCATACCCGTCCTTATGTCCAGGTCTCTTTTATGGGTATTTTTGTATAAATGATGTGCTTTCTTCAGTTGAATCTTTGGTCTTCAGTTCCCCTCTTTTCTCTTTATACTTTTCTTTAGGGTTTCTTTTACTCTTCTGTGGCCTTCCTACAACCCACTGTTCCTCCACCCTCTATTTTTTATAAGAAGTTTACTTCTACTAGGTTTCAAGTGAAAATCCTACCAAAATTTTGTGATTGTTTCTGTCCATATAGTAATAGGAAGGTGATACTTTTGTTCTGTTTTCTGGTTGTGCTGAGCACAAGTCATTATATAGTTTTATTAGTTCTTGTTAATTAATATAGTTTTAGGGGATCCACAGAGATATTTATATGAACCTCACTGCATCTGGATGACATGAAAGTTAAATACATGTTTTAATATATCATTTTAGTTTTTGCAGTGTGTTTTTTATTAATAAAGTACTGATGCATATTACATGCACCATTTAATTAAATCAAAAGAGATAATTTAATGACTTTTTAAAGTTATTTTACCAAATATTAAAGTCATCATCACAATTCCGTTTTAGAACATTTTTATTTTCAAGATTAAATTCCATTTGCCCATTTAGAGTTAATCACGATTCCTTGCACCTCCCACACCAAGGAACTATTGATATAATTTCTTTCTCTCTAGATTTATCTTTCCTAGACACTTTATGCAAATGGAATGGAAAATATGTGGGTTTTGAATAGCTTCTTACATTAATATAATGTTTTCAATATTCATCACTGTTGTACCATTAATTAAAACTGCATTTCTTTTTATCAGTGAGTAATTTCCTAGTGATTGATGATACACAACATTTTATTTGTCCATATATCAGTTGATAAAAATTTGGCTTGATTCTATTGTTTGGCTATTATGAATTGATTTGTGAATTCTAATACATTCTGACCAGAAAAAATTTTATTTAATGATCTACATCCAACTTTATCGTATTTATTCATTGATTCAAAAATAATATATTGTATTGATTCATTGAATTCAAATTCATTGATTTATAGTCAAATCTATAAATTGATGCATTTAAAGATATGATTTTAAGAATACCCAGAGAGAAAGACCGGTTAGTTACCTACAAAGGGATTAGACTAAAATTACTAAAATTAGGTAATGGAAAACAATGCCAATCATTATTAAAGATCCAAAAACCTAAATAAGCTTAGCATACAAAATATAGGAAAGTACAAATTGTCTCCAAAATGTAACAAAGTTTATTTTACTTGCAATCTATAATTGACTCAAAATAGAATACAATCATTTACAATAGTAATAAGTTAAAGATTAGAAAATTATATATGTTGAAACTGTGTAAACTTTCAATAAAAATATTCTATATTTGCTAAAATAGTTTTAGAAAATCAGAATAGGATAAAAATGCATATGCATGTAAATTTCTAAAATTTTCAAAATTAAATATTACACAATTTTATGAATAACTGCATAGATGTTTAAACTATAGAGAAATGCAAGTGAATGAAAATTAATGATACCTCTGGGATAGAAGGGGAATGGAATTGAGGGGAGCCTGAGTGGGAGGGCTGCAAAGGTTATGGAAGTGTCTTATTTTTTAATTTGGCTTTTGTTATAAGAATTTTTGTTTTGTTGTGGGCCTATAATAAAAACATACAGATTCTTTTCTTTTCCTAATGTATAGAATTTCATAATAATGAATTAAGAATGTTGTTTTCAAATTTGTACTCTATGATTGCTTTTTTGTTGTCTCTGCATTTTACAGCCACTGTGTGCAAAATATGTAGGAAGAGTTGGTTGTAATAGGAGATATATCCCAGTCTGTGGAACTGATGGCAACACTTATGGCAATTTATGCATGCTATGCAAGGAACTAATGTAAGAGCACAATAGTAAATATTTCTTCTTCCTTTTTTTTAAATGTACTTATTTATTTTATTTGACAAATAAAAATCGTGTATATTTATCATGTACAACATGATGTTTAGAAATATGTATACATTGTGGAATGGGTAAAATATGGTATTACCTCACATGGTTATTTTTTGGGGTTAGGACACTTAAATTTATGTCTAATTTATTCAATATTTTTTCTTCTTATTGAAATAAAAGTTTTAGCATGCCTAAAACTACTAAGTTCCCCTTAATCTATAGCCTTATACACAGTAAACAGCAATTTTGTTTCAATTAAATCTTGAGGATACACCATTAAATTTTAGCCCAGAACCCACACTTCTAAAAATAGATTATGTTAAGTTCCGTACATAAAGATTTTGGCTTGTTTTTTCAAATACTCAAATTAGTTAACTATACTTAATTTAATAAAATCCTTTATTATAATTACAAGTAGATCAATGTGAAATGTGATGTAAAGAGGGAAGCCAGATGGATATACTCTGTCTCTCTAATCTTCTCATTCCTCAGATTTGGGTGAGTCCCCATTTGGAATCAGGACTGAGAAATAGCCCCACTACAGGGCAGAGGATTTGTGTAGGGTCTGGGACTATCAGGTTACAGTGTTTGAAGAAGAGTCCAAGCCTACCATTTATGTCTTGTTCAAAGGTTTAGTCACCGAGAAGCCCTTTGGACACCATAAGGCAATCTGATGTATTGCTATTCATTGCTTAATTCTGTTTCTCTCTCTACAGAAATACTAATGGTGCAGTTACTCTTAGCCACTACGGACCATGTGACTAGGAGTGATGTGTCCCTATACGTCAGATGACTCCTGTTTTAATCATCTTCTGCCATTGGATTCTACAGAATGTTAATCCTTAGTCCCTTAAAGTGCTATATTAGCAGGTGATTCTTTATTGGAAACCAAGACAAATTAAAAATGTTGATATATTCCTGTACTGCCAAAATATTATAATTTTTAAAGTTTAATTCTCTTTCAATTTCCAAATATATGTTGAAAATCTGAAAAACTATAAATTTAAATTTGTGTTTAAATCATGAAATATAAGGTATTTCTCAATAATTAAATACTTTGCTGAAGGAAATATGTTGCACAGTGTTTACTATATTAAAATGACTTTTATTTTAATGACTGCACAATGGGGTGAAACAAATATATAATACAGACAACTCTATTTACATTTCCAAACTTGCCATTAAAATATATTGAAAGTATAAATACACAAGATCCTCCCCATAATAGTGAATTGAAATCTTCAGAAGAAAGAAGAATACTCTGGGAGGATGAAGCAGGTGGATTGCATGAGCTCAGGAGTTCAAGACCAGCCTGAATGAGAGAGAATCCATCTCTACTAAAAACAGAAAAATTAGCTGGGTATTGTGTCAGGCACCTATAGTCCCAGCTACTCAGGGGGCTGAGGTGAGAGGATCACTTAAGCCCAGGAATATGAGAATGCTGTGAGCTGTAATGCCACAATATTCAACCTAGGATGACAGAGTGAGACTCTGTCTCAAAAAAAAAAAAAAGAGAAAATGCAACTTCTAGATAGAATCTGGGAGTATTTTACTGTTACTAAGCCAAAATAACAAATGCAAAAGAGTACACACCTTAAGTCATTTGTGATTTTACTTCTTATTTAGGTATTGGTCTAGATGGGTAGACACACTTGGGCTGATGGAGGCCCTTCTTCCACAATTGATGTCTGCCATTTTGAGTACCACACAAATGGTGGTACATAAAGCAATGGAAGCAGTATCAAAAATACACTACTGGGATCTGATGAAACTAAAAAGCTTCTGCACTGCTAAGAACATAGTAAATATTGCTAGCAGACAGCCCTCAGAATGGGAAAAAATATTTGCAAGTTATACCTCCGACAAAGGCTTAATAACCAGAATACATAGAGAATTTCAACGTAATTGCAAGAAAAAAACAAGAGAACCCATCTCAGGATGGGCAAAAGAACTGAAAAGAAACCTCTCCAAAGAAGACAAGCGCATGGCCTTCAAACACATGAAGAAATGCTCATTACTCTTAATCATCAGAGAAATGCAAATCAAAACTACCTTGAGATACCATCTAACTCCAGTAAGAGTAGCCCACATGATGAAATCCCAAAACCAGAGATGTTG